>JAIMZG010000215.1:0-31276 GCA_020466075.1 Colletotrichum coccodes | reverse complement strand
CGTCCCCTCCCATGCTTCCTTCCCGCGACTCATCACGCTCCTCACCGCATTCCTTGCCTTGCCCCTCCACTTACTACCCACACTCTCAACCTCGCCCAAGTCCAGCACACTTACAAGCTCGTCTGTCCTCGCAACGACAGCCTGCCACGCACCAGCGTCAACGAGCCAATTCCGACTCTGGTCGACGCCCCCGTCCCGCCGCAGACGCCGTCAAGCCCCGCCGGCACCGGCCCCCATCGCTGCCCTCCACGCCTTCTCCGCCGCATCGACAGCGCCAGCATAGTCCCTTCTCCATACCCGCAGTCTGACAATCAGCTCCCAGAGTTCGGAGCGCGTCGTGATCAGCGGCACGACGCTCTCCTCGAACAGCGCGATGACAGCCTTCTCCACGGTTCCGCGCGGGGGGGAGTACACCCCGGTATTGGCCCCGTCATTCTCCTTCTCCTTGGTCAGGATGCTTTCTTGCAGCAGCGCGCGGAGCACGTCATCGTCGAGCGCGTCCTCGGCGTTGCGGATGCGGATGATGGCTCGGAGGGCCTGGACCATTTCGTTGACGGCAGGTGGGCGCATGCGCGAGGCGAGGGTGAGGACGTTGTCCCAGATGCGCCAGTTGTCCTGCGCGATCGACGCGCCGCGCTTGTACGCCGCCAGGGACTGGGAGAGGAGGGTAGCCGGGTCGCGGAGTTTGGTCTCCCGCTGCTTCGGTTCCTCATCATCTTCTTCGTCGTCGTCGTCCTTGGCGTCCTCCTCCTTGACGCCGGTCTTCTTCTCGATGATTTCCTTCTTCATTTCCTCCACCGCCTCGAGGTACATGCTCCAGAGGGAACTGCCGAGGTTACTCCACGTCCTCGCATCCTCGCCGCCAACAACGTCTCCTGCGGCGCCGATGGCGCGGCTATACGCCTCCGCTGCGTCTGGGAACTGTCCTAGACGGAGACTGATGTCGCCTAACCGTCCCCACATCTCGGGGCTCAACCTGTTGCACTTGGTCGCCAACTTGTAAGCGTCCTGCGCCTTGACCCATTCCTTCTGGGCGAGGTACCACTCTCCTAGCGACTTTTGCGCGCGCGCGAAGCGGTGCTTTGAAACCTCCCACGCGCGCTCCCAGTGCGCCGGATCGTTCTCCAAGTCACCGAGGATGCAGAACAGCCGCGGCGCGTTGGGCGGCGGCGGGCTGCGTTCGGGACCAGTAAAGTCTGCGGGGTTGAGGTACGTGACGTCGCGTCCGAGATCCTCGGAATCCGGGTCCGCGTTTTCCACGACGGGCTGCCCGGTGCGGTGAAACAGGCGCCAGCGGACGAGCGCCTTGGCCTTCTCCTCGCCGCCGCTGCCGCGGCCGGACTCGTCGTCCGTGGAGGCGCTGCTGGCGAGGCAGAGGGCGACCTCGGCCCAGAGGCGCAGGCGCTTGAAGATCTCGAGGGCGGAAACGAGGGACCCGACGCCGGCCCAGGAGTAGGCGAGTTCGGACTCGAGGTGCCATTTCGGCGGGGAAGAGAGCGCGTGGATGTACTGCAGACGGACGTGGGCTGGGGCGGTGTCCGTCTCCTTTGCGGCGGGGAAGAAGGATGTCGGCTTCTCCGTGTTGAAGGGCGCCGCGGTTTCACCGGGAGCGGTGACGGCAATGGCGGGGACTTCGGGCTCATCGGCCACATCCTCGGCCTTGGGGCGCGGCGCTTCGGAGGTATCGACAACGACCTGGTCGACGACGGCCTGCATCTGGAGGACACCTCTCTCGACGGTCCTACTGCGGTGGATCTCGATACGCGAACGGACGAGCAGAGCCTGCGTATAGATTTGCCAGTTGGTCGCCTTGTCAGAGACAACGCGAACCGCATACGGCAGTACCTCCTCCGAGGTGAGAGTGTCGACAGGAGAGAATGTGTCCTTGATTGTAGCCTCGGTCAGGAGGATAATCTGGTCAAGCGGTGACAGCTGGGGCTGCGCCTCCGGAGACAGATCCGCCAGCGCGGGAGGGAGCCCCGAGGACGTCGCCGCCAGTTCGCCATGCTTGCCGCTCGCCTCCTTTGAGAACTGGATCTCCTCGAGCAGGGTATCGTCGTTCAGCGCAACAGCCTCAGGCTTCGTCTCCTCGCCACCGTCCTCCACGTTCTCCGCCGTCGCATCACTCTTGGCGAGCACAACAAGCTGACTGGTGCTCTTTTCCTGAAATTTGGTCCTCTTTCCGAGCGCACCAGAGAGGGCATACGCAAACTTACTCAGCTCCGTCGCCTCCTTTAGCGCTTCGCGCGCCCTGTCGTCGCGACCAAGCATGATGTGCGTATTCGACGCTTCGAGCAAGAACTGCACCTTCTCGTCGCGCGACCAGGAGTCCCCGCTCGTCGACCACACGTCCTCGTCAAGGATCTGCTTTCTAACAGTATCCATGCCGAGGTTGACCTGCTCCGCGAGCGTCGGCACGTCAATCCACTGCGATGACTTGGCGAAGTTGGAGCCCGGGCCCAAAGAGGGCTGGCTGAGGAGCTTGAAGTGCCAGACGTTGATGCGAAGACGGGTCCATGGCAGACTCAGGCGCGACGAGGAGAGCTTGATGACGGCGTCGCTGGCGGCTGATGATTCAGTGAAGATGTAGCGAGCGAGGGCGAAGAGTTCAATGTTGGGGATGTAAGGGTAGGGCGAGACTCCGTCAACTTCGAGGGCTTTAAAGCTGTTCTTGCGCAGCGTCTTGAGGGTGTCTGATGGCTTGGGGTCGTTTGCCGACGAGGCCTCGACGAAGACAGCCTCGACCTTCTCAACCTGCTCCAACACCGGTCCTGTGACATTCGCTTGCAGGAAAGCATTGAGCGCCGCGATACCGACTGCGATCTTGTCTTCCGAAAGGGGCTCCTGCGATGCCGCTATGGGTTTGCTGGTCTCATCGGCAGCTTGGGCTTCGAGTGTGCGGGTGAGTTGGGTGATGAGCTCCTTGGCGACTGGGGATGTCAGGACATCAATGTATGCGCCATCCGTGACCCGCGAGAGTAGAACCGGAGCGCTCTGGCTGCCGCTCGTTTCTGTGCCCGTCATGGTTGGCCAAATTATGACAGAGTACTCGTCCTTCGCTTGTGGTATGGAGGGGTCGTCAACTGCGATAAGTGTTTCGCTGCCCCGCGCGTCGCGGGGTACTCGCGCTGAGAGTCTGACAGAAGCCGGGATAGGATATTCAATCGGATCAAAAGAGGGAGTCGAGCGGTCTTGATAACTCGACTTTTACCAGTTCCTCAAATCAGCAACAGTTACGGCTTCTTTCGTCAGTGAGTGACTCAAACAGCGATTTCAGGCTTGAGTTGACGCCCTGTGAAATTGAAATTTCCATGGTGGGGGCGGGGCAAATTTTCACCCACTATATTACATAAGCAGCTCTGCGATGAGCTCGCCGTGGACGTCTGACCGACTGATCTCGTACGTTCATCGAGTCCTGGCATTAGCATCTCACCCTCACGTCGGGCCCATCTCGCAAGCCTCACACGCCACACTCATGTCCGCTAATCACTGCATTCTGATATGCTACCTATCGCTTACAGTTGGGCGCTACCTGGAGACATGACACAACAGTAATCCATCCAGAGTCCTCTTCACTATCCCAACGTCGTCGAGCACTCGAGCACGTCCTGTTGGCAATTACAATTCCATGTCGCCTCAGCCATCGAATCTCACGACTACTCATGCTCCATAGCGTCTCTTAGTTGCTCTTCTTGCCCGCCTTCTTGCGGGTAGGGACAACCTTGAAGCCCGCGCCCTGGATACCAGCGTCTGCCGCGGGTGACTGCTCCTTGTGGCCGCCCTTCTTAGCCACCTCGTTCCAGCTGCCAGACTTGCTGTCGCTGACAGCGCCCTGCTTCTCGACAACGCCCTTTTCCGCGAGCTTCTTGCGACGGATAAACTCCTCGGCGAAGTGAAGGCCGTGCATCGTCTTGGAGTTGGCATACACTGCATCGGCAATGATGGTGTTGTCGAGCGGAAGGATGAGAAGGGTGGCGGCGAATGTGTCAACTATGGTGTCCATTAGCAAATGATCCTTGTCCGCAATTACATGATCAAACTCACTGTCGACGCCGGTGATTCCTCGCGACAGCTCACGGTGGAGCCACTTGTTGAACTCGTCCATGGCGACGTCACTCTTCGCGGGTCCAGTTGGGGCAACGGCGGGAGCAGGCTTGACAGCCGGCTTCGCCGCAACAGGAGTCGACTTCATGCCCGCGGCGCTGGCAGATCGGGTCTGGGCGGCAGGTCCCGTAGGCACCTTCACCTTGCCGCCGGCTCCGACGGTGGCCCAGCCGCTGCCAGGAGGCGGGGCAGTCGTGCTGGCTTGCGCGAGCCCAGGACCGTTGTTTGGCTTGGTAGCAAGATCGGCGTAACGCTTGCCAGCAGCCGCAGTAGCGATTCCGGTCTGAATGGCAACTTCCTTGGCGGCCTTTGCCTTTCTGGTTTCCTCTTCACGCTGGATATCAGCGAGAGTCTTTTGCTTTCCAGGTGTGCTGGCGCCGGGGGTAGGTTTGGCGGCGGCGGGCTTGGTCCAGGGGCTGGCCGCTGCGACGGGGGAACCGTTGCCCCACGTGCTGGTTGTGGGAAGCCCAGTTGCGGAGACGATAGCCTTCTCACGTTCTCTGAGAGCAGCAGCCTCTTGCTCCAGAACCACACGGCGACGCTCGGCAGCAAGCTCCTCGGCCTTGGCGGCCTTCCGAGCCTCAGCCTCCTGGATCTCTTTGAGGCTGGGACCCTTGCGGCTGGCAGCCTCCTTGGCCCACGGAGCCAGAGGGGGAGGCTCAGTGGCCGATGCAGTGTCAGGAGTGCCGGTCTGAGAGCGGTTGTACTGCTCGGGCAGGTTTGAGCGGACTCGCTGGGCGGTAGGCGCGGGAAGAGGAGTGCCAGCCGTGGGGAGAGGCGGGGGGAATGGCATAGGAAGACCGGCAGCCGCGTTCTTAGCGGCCTCGGCAGCGGCCTGTGCCTGCTGGACCCGTTGAGTCAGAGATAGCTGGTGCTCCTCCTCCATAATTTCCTTCATGCCAGGGGCCGATGATTTGTGGTGCTCCTTGTCAGCTGTCTGAGACGCGATGGTGGAGGACACCTCCTGGTCGCCGTCGTCCCGGTCGGCCCTGTTGCCAAGCTCTTGGGCTTGCTCGGAGTCACGCTCGGCACGGATATCTTCAAACTCCTTCAGGCGTTCACGAAATCCCTCCTCATCCTTGTCTAACTGCTCAGTGTCTGGAAGGTTGTTACGGAGGTTGCCTTCGTTTGCGAGGGCACCGACAGGCTGCTGGTTCAAGATGCCAGCAATGCTGGTCGGAGCCTGCACACTGGCAAGCATCTGGCGCTCACTGGGGTTCAATGTGGCGAGATCCTCTTCACGAAAATGCTCGAGCCCAGAGCCAACGGGGGGTTGGGTCGATCCCTGCTGAACAGCCGAATCGAAGAAGCCGGACGTGGGGCCAGCACCACCTCCGATAGGGGGCTGCTGAGGGTGGGCACCGATAGGTGACGAGATGCTGCCGAAGCTAGGTTGGCTCTGCAGGCTGTGAGCGCTGTGCTGGTGGTGCAAGGAACCTGGGACACCACCTGGGCCCTGACCTTGCAGTCGGGTAATAGCTTGCTGCCTCATCATAAAGTCGCGCTGTTGAGCCATCGCCTGCTGCTCCTCTTGCTTCCTTCGCTCCAGGTTGTTCTGCTCCTCGGCAGTCAGCGTCCTACCAAAGCTGGGAAATACCCCACTGAGGGGAGGAATGACGCCAGTGTTGCCGCTCGGGGAGAAGGGGCCGGCCTGGGATGGGGGACCATGAGCGATACCAATCTGGGGAACGAGGAAGGGTTCGCGTGAGTTGCCGATTCTCCGGATGAGCTGGCCCAGAGGCTCGAAGTCGGAGTCCTCGACCTTCTTCACGCGGAGATCGGGCGTGAAGAAGTTGGCCTTATACCAGTCGTTCATTTCTAGACCGCTGAAAGGACCTTGGACGTGGCCCTGGGGGTCAAGGTAGACCCAGCGCATGCGGTCCGGCATCACCATCTGGCGGACCGGAGCTGAGCCAAACTCGGCGCCGGTCGAGGCTCCGGGAGTGAATGCCTGGGGGTGGCCGACTCCAGCAGCTCCAGGGTGGGAGGGATCGGAACCGCCGAAGACGCTGTGGGAGCGAGTGGGGTCCGAGGGGAACATTTCCTCGAACACCCCGCCCCTGCCACTGCGAAGCGGGCTGCCGGTGTCTCTTGGGACTGCACTGAAGTTGTTGCGACCTATGGCACCCAGAGGATTGCCTTGACGGAGATCAGGCAGGGAATCACTCAAATTCTCCTGCTCATGGCCCTGCATCTGAGCCTGCATCGCGGGCGGGAAGAGGGAGCCCAGCTTGCTGCGACCGATGGTCCCAGCTCCACCAAGGCCACCAGCACTAGCTGGGCCGAAGACACCAGCTCCAATGCTCGACAAGCCTGGCGACTGAAGCTCGGTACCCATGGGGCTGAACAGAGAATTGCCGAAGACACCGCCGAAGCCAGCGCGCTCACGATCGGGGGTACCTGTAGACAAGGGAACAGGCCACCCAGAGGCGTAGCCTCGAGGGCCAGCGCTACTAGTCTGACTGCGATCGCTGCCGTCGAAAGCATGGGCAGGGAAGCCGCGAGAGGACATCGTGTTGAATCCGGCATTTTGTTCGGCGCCAACGGCCGCGCCATGAGGCTTCTCAGCGCCGCCTTCATCGTGAGATTCACCACGCTCGGCCGGAGGGCTTCGGTACGGGTTCGTCTCGGACGGGCTCGTAGGACCTTGATCGTTTTCGGCTTGGCGCCCTAGGTTCAGTCCAGACATGCCGAAGTCCCCGGTCGAGCCCTTGGCAGGTGTCTCGAACATGCCGATGTTGCTAGGATTGGCAGTTGGGGGAGGGCTGTTGTCTTGAGCTCCTCCAAGAGCAGCACTGCCGGACAGGTTGTCGTCGCCTCCGAAGGGGTCGGTGTCTGTTCTAGGGCGAGAACGCCAAGATCGAGTCGCATCGGGGGTAGAGGCCTCGTTCGCCTTGCCTGTGGGACTCTCTGTGCCTTCCTTGGTCATGAGGTTGGCGAAACGACTTCCACCGCGACTGCCTGTACCAATCGTCGAAGTAGGAGTCGGCAGAGCAAACTGGCCGAAGCTGCCCACAGCGCCACCGGCAGCAGCAGCAGCAGTGGAGGGTTGTGAAGAGGCCCCCCAGAGCGAGCTGATGTTTGCACCCATGCTGGGGTTACCCGTCGTGTTACTGCGCGTCAGGTTTCCAAAGGGTGCCTTGCTCTGTGCCTGATTCTGCGGCTGACCAACTCCCTCGTCCTCGCCTGGGTCCTGCTCTTTGACGTCATTGTTCTTGCGACCGAACAAAAACGCCTCGTCGCCGCGGGCAAATCGCGCAGCACTCGGGGAGGCAAGCGGGCCACTGCCGAAAGGGTTGGAATCCGTCGTCTCTCGGCGTCGGGTTCCCGGTCTAGAGGCAGTCGACGGCGATGCCAGTCCGTATCCGGCGGCACTACCGTGCGACAGAGAAGCCTTCCGCCCATTCGGCCCGGGTCCCTGGTTCCCCTCCTTGTTTTGTAGAGGAGGCTTCAGAGGAGAGTTGACATCAGATGCGAATGCCTGTCTCGTATTAGTTTCGGTTGCCTGGTAGTTGGATCCACCCAGCCAACGCACCTCCTTCTCCTCTTCAGACAAGCCATTGACACCGACAGGGTGACTGTCGCCCCGAGAGTTCCAACAGGCGGCGGGATCTTGAGAATTGTGGTTGTTGTTGCTTTTGCCCCAGCCCCTCGCAGCGCTGCCATTCGTCTGTCCCGGAGTCCATCCCGATTCAAACACATTGGTAGCCTCTGTTTCCGCCGCGCCATTCTTGTACACACCAAGAATGGAGTCCTTGTGGTACTGTGAAGGAGCGGGATAGTCGTACGTCGCAGCTCCCGGGGTCTGAGGGGCTGCGCCGGATTCGAGGGACGTCGCGGGGAACGCGGTTTCGGACGAGGCTGCGGGCTGGGATGGGTGGCCGGGAGTCGTCGAGGATCGTCGGAAGGTCAGGGTGCCATTAGCTCTACCGTCACGTCGAGCCCTATTTGACGTGTGTTAGCGACATGTTTAGTTCAGGGTCATCTGCCCGGTGGGGAAACAGGTTTTGGTGATGATGCGACCGCGTGGCAAGCCGCAGCCGAAGTCCAGAAAGCCCAGCTGGTCCCGCCACGGCAGCAACACATGCACCGAAAACCGATGTTCCATCCCAAACTAAACGAGAGGAGACACATCACAAGGTAGCGATGGGCTCGGCCGAAACTCAGGAGGCTACTGACCATTCCCCGCTGCCTACTCCGCGTCCGTCATGTCGACCGCCTCTCGCGTCCCGGCTGGCGTTTTGGCCGGCGGCGGCCGAGGCAAAGCTCGATGGTAGATTCGAAGGCATGGCTGGTGATGCGCAATGAAATTTGGCGTTGGGCAAGGTTCAGGGTGTGCAAGCAACGCGCAAGTGTAGAGGTTTTTTTTTTGTTCGGGATTCGCTGATCTATCTCCCGTGGATAAGGCACGAAAGGGATTCTAGAATGGGGGGTGGGAGGTTGGTTGTGGGATATTGTCGCGCGCGATGTGATTGGAGATGATGATACACGTGGAGTGATGCGTGATACAGATAGCTGATGTCAGGCTTGCTAAACGATGGATTGATCGGGATACCGAGAGGTCGGTTCGCGAGCGTATGCGGTTCGTCGTGCGAGGGTGGGTGAGGAGGGTAAGCTGTCTCGTCGAAAAAATCAAAGGTTTGAAAGGAAAATTGCCAGCTCGGTAGGATCCACGATGGTGTGGACCAGGGAGGAACTGTGGGAACCGGCAACGCGCTAGTCCGAGAGAGGATAGAGCCATGGTTTATCCGGTCCCGGCCACACGTTTTTCTGGCTGGAAGTACCGGGGAGGATGAGGTAAGAGCAGATGACGTTAAGACTCGGTACCTGCCTCAGTGCCTTATCAGTGCCGTCTGCTCTTGACACCTATCTCTATTTTCATCATTATTGTTTTTCCTTTGCGTTCTCAATTTCGCCGTCATTTACCGTTTCCTTCGTCTCAATTCCTGCGATATCCAGGCATACTGTTGTTTGCGTACGACGGTGGTCGCATCACGTGCGTCACACGTGACCCCACCCTGGGCGTCCACTCTGACGTTTTCCGTAGGGCAACAGCCGTGCAGCTCAGACCAGAAACAGCGACAGCTTTAGGTCATCGGGCTGTGCTGCAGGGCTTGGGCTGGGATGCGCACTTTGATCGGGTGCTAAAGTCTGGCTGAGTTTTCAGGGGTCATCCCCTTGAGCCCACTGAGCTTTCGCCTCCTCACGGACAGCTCAGCTGCTCCTTTCTTTTTGGAAGTACTCTAGCCAGGGCAGTGACATCCATAGAAGCTCTCATAGGAGACGCACCGAGAACACAATGATCAAGAGGGATGACGGACAAGGAGAAATTCACAAGAACGGTGGGAAAGATGGAAATGCAACGACTCTTCCCGGCCCTCCGCATTATTCCCACACTTACACGTCATTCGCTCGTGCTCATGCATGCCGTCTGTCCTCTCCAATTTCATCTCATGTATTCGCCAGCCAGTCTCGTTCAACCACGACTCGCATCCCTCACCCCCTTCGCCGGCCTCATTGGCCAAGAGTTTGGGAAGAAGCTCAACTGAGGTTTTTAACATTTTGGCTTGTTTCATGCCATCAACGGCCTCTGAAGTCTCAGCGGTAGCCCTTCTTAAAAAGCTGTCTGTGTTCGCCTAGGGAGACCGCACGATGGATGACGATCATGCACGGAAACGAGACGAGGTTAGTTCCCCTCATCTTGAACTACCTCACGTCCCCCGTTTGACCTACACGCCATACTCGTGTATTGCGACGGCCTGGGTATTCCCCTTATAAGTGAAGGGATTACTCGCTCAATTCTGTGAACAGACCTCCAGTGCCTTCATCCAATGAGCAATGAACCGCACTGACGCCTGAAGACATATTGCATATGCTATACGTGACCGTTTTGAGAGCCTCCACGCTGCTTCAACTGGGCAGCATCGTCATGCTTCCTTCACGCCTTGCTGCTACCGTGCCATTTAAATTCCCTTCGTGTGTGAAATCGACGATTATATTGCCATTCCTGTTACACCATTTCGGCCGAGCCGGCTCCGACATACTAGCGTCGGTCCGTCTCGTCATCTCAAAGCTCAGACTACCCCTCGAAGTCAATTTTGGATCCATCACTGTCCCCAGTGTTTCGCCTGCACGACATCCATTCTTTGACGACATCTCATTGAACCTCTACAACATTCGAGGGAAAGAGGTTTTGAATACCCCGTGACGAAATGTCACGAGCTGGTCTGCTTCCGTCGGATTATTCCGACCATGGCGCCCCGAAACGCATGTTCACGGCCTTTCTCAAGAGTCGAAAAGTAAGACTGTTTGCTCTCATGGGCCTCTTTCTTTTCGTCATCCGGGTCTTCATCCTGGACTCATCTCCGGGTGGGATGCCGGAAAGCCACGCCGACACGAATCCCTGGCGAGACCTCCCTCCGGATCCAGCCATTCACAAGTCTATACGAGAGGTGCTCCTCATCGGGGATACGCTCCGTGACGGTATGCTGCCCACCTCATTGCCCGACGATGACTACGACACCTACTCGTCGATGCTGCGCAGCCTCGAGACCAGGAAGGACCTCACATGGCTCGTCATACAGGAGACCGGTGTCGACAGAACGATCATGGCCATTGCCAACCGTGGCGGTCATCACAGCCCCATCCCGGAAGAGCCATACGACTTACACGAGCGCGCCAGGAAGCTCCACGACCACTGGTCCACGCTCGCTTCAGCCAAGGATAAACCGGAACGGTGGGAGACTCGGTTTGATACGACCCTTGTACCTCCGCTTGTGACCGGACATGACCTCGTCTCTGGTCAGAATGAGGACCCCTCGAATCTAGACCTAACGGTTGCTCAGAAGATTGAAGCAGAGACCAAGTACAAGGCCTACCGAAAGCGCAGGGATCGCGCTGTTTCGTATCTCAAAAATAACCCACCTACGCCTTTGGCCTGGGCGCCAATCCAGGCGAACCCGCAGACGAGTCGAGGCGTCTGGAAAACAGTCTTCAGTGACGGCGTAATACAGGCTGGACGCAAAGTGATGGGAGGGAAGCTGGCGGGAAACCCCATGTTTAAGCCGGTCTACCGTGATCTCATCACGGAGCGCGTCCCGTACGACTGGGTCAATCCGGATGAGCTGGCTAAGGAGTACATTGAGGAGGACCACCTGAAGGAGATGGAGGCTTTCAGGGAGGACTCACGGGTCAGGCAGGAGAGGACGGATAGGCAGGCAAAGTTCCAGGAGGAGTTGAGAGCCGAGGAGAGACTAAAGCGAGGAGATAAGCAGGAGCTCTGATGGGCTGGCAATCCCATCAGGATTGATGATGGATAGATGCACTCGATGTCTCCAATAAGCCAAACATTCTTGTGTTTATATGCACCGTTGTCGCTCGTTTAAATAACAGGGAGCCACTCGAGGCCCTGTCCTTCTCCTTTCCCAGTCATGAGTACCGAAATGGCACCCAAGTCATATTCCTCGACACACAGGAACGGTTTAGGTGTGACCTCATATCCTGTTCAAACCCGGTCTCAGTCCCACACGTGCAGCAACGTTCATGCACGCCGACCACTCAGACTTAGTAGCCCGACAGCACAGCGCCGATGGAAGCCAGAGCCGGGACGGCCTGGATGAAGAAGATGCGCGGGTTCGCCGTGGCGCCGCCGTACGCGCCAGCAGCGACGATGCAACCGAGGAAGAAGAGGCGGATCTGCTGGGCGAACTCAGGGACGGGGTGGGCGAGGCCCCATACGAGCCCCGCGGCGAGGAAGCCGTTATACAGGCCCTGGTTGGAGGCCAGCGTCTTGGTCTTCTCGGCGAAGTCGGCCGTCAGCTTGAAAGCCTTGCGACCGCGAGGCGAGGTCCAGAGGAACATCTCGAGGACGAGGATGTAGCCGTGCAGGCCGGCCATGAGGCCCGTAGCGGTGGCGCCGATGAAGCCCATTCTTTTTTTCTTCGTTGGGTAAGTGTGGTTTGATAGGGAGGTGAGAGACGTGCCGTTGAATGAGTGTGGCGGATGGCTGACGTGAGGTGGAGCGAGTGGTATCTCGGTGAGTGCTGGTGATGATATTTTCCGATGTCTCAGACAATCTGGCTGCAATTGAGTTTTGCTAATTTCCTCGGCTCGGTTGGGTTGGGGGCCAAGATGGATGGCGTGGAACAAGTTGCCGGCGGAACGGAAAAACAATGCGATAGTGAGGAAATTCGCAGGTCGGACTGACGACGGATTGGGTTGGTCGCGAGTCAGACGCTGTGACACACCGAGCCTCACCGAGATGGCCGTCATCTGCCGGGACACGAAGCTGCAGAAAAGGCATGACTTGCTGATACCGATAAGGTTGTGATCGTATCAAGGAAGGCCGAAGGATCACAAACAATTATACCAGATCAGGCAATACAGCAGCAAAATAGAGTCGAATAAAATGGATTTGTCTTGCTTTATATTCTGGGCCATAACCTGGCGGACCCGTCTAAACCCTTTTGCTAACAGGCATCAGTGGCATGCACCAAGTCCAGTCCGAGTCCCGAAGCTACTGCAAGCAAGCTCAAAGACCAGAATAGTTGCTAAATCAATCGTCCAGGATTTCGGGGAATGTGGTGACACTGTGCCGACTCCTCATGGTAAGCATCTGGATAGGGCGTCGTCCTCTTGATTCCCCACAACATCAGCGAGCAATCAGGCAATAGCAAAACGAAAAGGCCATTGTAGACGATGATCACAGTACCAGCTTTCCATTTCGTAGACTTGTGTAAGCAAGGTGGAAAACGGATGAAGATGTAATTTGGGCGCCACATCTGTTCAAGTCCGAGGAAGGCACCCGGTAATGTCGATGGTTCGTTGATTCCTTCGGCAAGCTCGATATACCACCACCAGCAGCTGACCAATTCAAACAGCCAATCGATGGTTGGAGTGCAAATAGTCATGTGACCAGTAACTGCCGACTCCTTTTTTTCGAGAAGGAAGAGGGGCGGGCGCTCCTTCCTACAGGGGGCCATAGGGGTTGCACTTGTACTATGCAGGGATGCCGGCTTTCCTTATTGAGTGAGATGACCGTCCAGTTACTGCCCCGCCGCCTTCAGACGCGAAAACTAATTGCTTCCCGTCCCGTCGCGTCTGACAAGGAATCACCATCGACACCACCACGATTATTCCGTTTCGTGGACGGCTTTTACCCGATCATAAGACTTATCGGCTGCGAACTTGACTACACTCACTTTCTCCCAAATCGATCGCTCTCTGACCCTTTCCTTGCTTTCCTCTTCGACTTTGTCGTCGCCGCAACCTCGTTGACCCTAGGCCAGCAGATCGGCCAAGCTTCCTCGTCCCACCATCCCGAGCAAGTCAGCCAACGAACGCGACTCACCACCCTCAAATTTGGCCTCGCCGCCAATGGGTCCAATATTGGCCGCAATCTGATTGCACATTTCGTCGTTTCCCCAGACCGAAGCCCACATGCCGCCCTACTTGACTTAGTCGTATCTCACCTCGCTTCTCGTCCTCGAAGATGCCTTTAATTAAGCCCGAGGGCCTGAAGGCCGAGCAATTGCAACGCAACCTGAACAGCTTACCCATGGCACCCGACACCATGTCGCAGCGGTCAGTTCGCGGATCTAGTCCTTCATCCTACGCAACAGCCCCGTCTTCGGCGGCCACTCTTCCAGCCGACGCCCCTCTACGTCAACTCAAGACCGAGTCGAATTCTGCCCAGATCAAGCAAGAAGTTAAGCAAGAGCAGCCCCAAGCCGCCGTGGATTCTGGTATTCCAGCTCATGATGCTTTGGTCTCGGCACCAGTCTTGGCGCCCGCCCCTGCCGAAGACCCTGAGGAGCACCATCCCTACGAACAGGAGCTTGACCTCCTCGAGCAGTGGACCAAGGAGACATCGCCCGAAGTCCTCGAGAAAGGCGTTGAGGTTGGCATGAAACTCCTCGAAAGTCTCAAGGTTCCCCTCGGTTTTACGGCCTCCCTTCCAGAGACCCAGGCCTTGACGTGGCTGAAGGCCATCAACGACCTTCAAGGCCGCTCTCAACCATCCAAGACTATCGTTGGCGTGGTCGGTAATACGGGCGCCGGCAAGAGCTCCGTCATCAACGCCTTGCTCGATGAGGAGAGACTTCTTCCGACCAACTGCCTGCGCGCCTGTACGGCTTCCCCAACTGAGATTTCCTACAACTGTTCCGAAGAGCCCGAAGAGCTTTACCGCTCCGAAATCGAGTTCATCTCCTTGGAGGACTGGAAGAAAGATCTCAAGACTCTCTTCACTGATCTTCTCGATGACAGTGGCAACATCTCGCGCGAGTGCAACAACGAAGACAGTGAGGCAGGCATCGCCTACGCCAAGATCAGGTCCGTGTACCCTTCCAAGACGAAGGAGATGATTGCCGAGAGCAGTCCTGAGCGATTGGCCAACGAGCCCGCTGTCGCTCGCGTGCTGGGTAGTGTCAAAAAGCTCAAGGCGACTACGGCCAAAGATCTATATGCCAGCATGCAGCGCTATGTTGACAGTAAGGAGAAGAACCCTCACGCCAAAAAGGATATTCCCATGGAGTTTTGGCCCCTGATCAAGGTGGTCCGCATCTTTACCAAGGCGAACGCACTCTCCACTGGTGCTGTCATTGTCGATCTGCCCGGTGTTCAGGACTCCAATGCTGCCCGAGCCGCCGTTGCTCAGAACTACATGAAGGCCTGCACAGGTCTCTGGATAGTCGCTCCCATCAACCGTGCTGTCGACGACAAGACTGCCAAATCCCTGTTAGGCGACTCCTTCAAACGCCAGCTCAAGTACGATGGCATTTACTCTGCCGTTACCTTCATCTGCTCCAAGACGGACGACATCTCAGTAACGGAAGCTGCCGAGAGTCTCGGCATTGAACACGACATTTCGCAATCCTGGGCCAAGATTGAAGGCCTTCGACTCAAAATCCGAGACCTCAAGGAAGCCCTCAGTTGCGCCAAGGATGAGAAGTCGGATGTTATTGACCGCCTGGAGCAGATTGACAGCGACTGGGACAAGTGGGACGAGCTCGCGATGAATCTTGCGGACGGTCAGACTGTCTACGCTCCCTCAGAGAAGAGCAAGAAGCGCAAGCGCGGGCCTTCCTCGGTCAAGCACCGAAAGAACCGTCGGTCATCTGATTCTGACGATAGTTCAGACGATTCGGATTTCAACTCGGATAGTGATAAGGAAAACAACCCCGACCACGAGAAACGGCAGCCTTTAACAGAGGATAAGATACAGGAGAAGTTGGCTGATCTCAAGAATCTGAAGAAAGAAGTCCGCCAGAGCCGCAAAGAAGTGGATGCAACGCTTCTAGACATCCGACAAGAGATGAAGAGGATCCAATCAAAAGAGGAACGACTGCTCGGCAAGGTTAAGTCTGTTTGCATCCAAGGCCGTAATGGGTACTCAAAGGGTGCCATTCAGCGAGATTTTGCCACGGGCATCAAGGAGTAAGTTATTCACCTGGTCTACGTTAAGTGCATGTGCTGATTCCCGTAGGTTGGACCAGGAGGCTGCCATTGAGGAAAACGAGGAGACTTTCAACCCAGACGAAGACATTCGTGACTACGACGAGGTCGCTCGAAACCTGCCAGTGTTCTGCGTAAGCAGCCGTGCTTACCAGAAGATACAAGGAAGACTGCGGAAGGATGACTTCAACAATGATGGTTTCCGCGACGTGGGAGAAACTGAGATCCCTCAGCTTCAGCAGCATGCAAAGAAGCTCACAGAGGCCGGCCGCGCAGCCAACTGCCGCCGTTTCCTCAATGACCTTAGCCAGCTCCTGAATTCGATGAGAATGTGGGCTGCCAATGACGGATCTCGGTCTCATTTGGGTGACCGTAGCATTAGAAGTGAAGAGACGAGTCTCAGAATTCAGTTGTCTACCTTGGACAAGGTATGTTCGCCGCTGACTTTATTGAACGTTATTGAACGTTATTTAACTGTGAATAGAACTTTGCCAAGGCGGTGGACGAATGTGTCGCCGCCGTCAGGGATGCACTCTCCGAGAGCATATACGACTGTTTCGACCAGACGATTTCGCTTGCGTCCAATGCTGCTGTCCCCACGGCGTCAGGCTGGGGTGCTCATCGTAGCGAGGGTGGTATGTTATGGGCCACTTACAAGGCAACCTGTCGCCGAGCTGGCAAGTACACTGGTGCCTCTGGTCCTCGCGACCTCAACGCAGAGCTTTTCGACCCCATCTCTCGACAGCTCGCTAATGGATGGGAGCGGGCTTTCCAGCATCGCCTTCCAAAAGCCCTTGAGGGGTTCGCTATGAGCGCTCGTTTGCTGCTGGAGCACTTTCATCGCGACGCAATCGCATGTTCGCAGGAGAGCGGTAGAAACTACGCTGGAATCAGCATGCTGAGCACTCAGTTGCGGACGCACACAATTCGTCTGAAGGATATTCCAGCTATGCTCCGCACGGTTATCCAAGAGTTACAGCGTGAGGCCAGCCGCGGCTTCCACCCGGTAATCCAGGAGGACATGCAGCAGGCATACGATACCTGTGTCGCGGAAAGTGGTAAGTGCCGGTGCCAACACATGCTTGTTCTGGAAATCACTCTGATATCTAATGGAACAGGCGTTGGCTCTTACGTGCGGATGAAGAGCCACATGATCACCCATGTCGAAAATGCCCGCCACACCATGTTCCGCCATTCCACTGACAGCGTCAAGGAGCAGCTGCGGGCCTTGTGCAGGCGAATTGAGGACGAAATGGCCCTGCAAGTTCAGGACATCTACAACCTCCTTGCTCGGGACTACTTCGCTGTCATTGTAGGCATCGATAACAACATCAAGCCTGCCGGTATTCCCCGCGCCGAGCGTCTGCTCCGGGCTGAGATGTATCCGCTGCTGGAGAATACGGGCCAGTGGTTCACCCGACGTGACTCGTTTGATAGCCCTGAGGCTGTAGGCACTCCCGCTGATGATGAAGACCCCTTTGCCGATGAGGTTGGGAGTTGACGTGGATGATCCCCTGGCTGCTCAGCTAGATGGCGGGGGGTCGACGAAGTCTTTAGTGGCCGCGTGGCAGTCAAGAGCGAGCCGGTTCCCTGAATGTATTTTTGGGAATTCGTATTGCAGTTATTGAGCAGGAGAAGCATCGGAGGATTTGGCGTCTGCTTATACCCTGGAGCTTTGAGGCGCGAACCACGACTACACATCTGGTTTCATTGAAAAGTGACTTCCGGTTTTTGTGGATGCACAAAATACTAGTTTGCTTGGCATGGGAGCTTGGGCGTTTCTTAAAGACAGATATCCAGACAACGAGTACCTACTTTCGACGATACGTGCCTACACACATACTATCACGTGTACTAAAACACCCATGGGATGCCACTGGATCATGCAATTAACTAACCAGGTTCGCCAGCTTCTTCAAGCCAAACCAACACTGTACAGTATATCGAAGCTAAATGCATTTAAAATCCTTCCTCTCGCCGTGGATTAAGAATTGCTTATGTTACCGTGCCGGCCTCGCTTGACTTTATTACCAGACTACCTGTCGAATCTGCAACCGTCTCCGAGCCACTCCATCCGAACCTACTCCTTCTTCTCGTCATCATTCCATCCATCAGGTATCTAGTCTATTAGGAAATCCCGAAGAAAGGTAAGTTCGGGGAGGCGTGTGACAAAATGTCACGGAGAAAAACACGATACCATTTTTTCCATGTGGCATAAAGATTAAAGTGCAAAAATAGAATACTTCACCATGGTTCGAACTTTGGAACTTGGAATCGTAACTTTTCAAACAGTTCGAGGTCAAAGATTGAACCCAGTGGCATTTGACCCGACGGGTCATTAGTCTGACACACCCCGAAGGGCAAGTGTGGTGGACGTCGAGATCACTATCAAGCTTAGAGATTAGTGGTAGTGGTTTTGTGCCGCATGAAGAGCCGGGATGAGGATGCACGGGACTTGCGTCATCTGGTATGTGTTTTGGGGGCAGCTATAAAGGGAATGCAAATGGAGTAGCACTTTGGAATTGGGAGATGGAGGGAGGGTCTGGCTTTGTTTTAGATGCAAGAGGTTGAGTAAGGGGAGGCTAGGTAGCAGAGTACTGACTACTGGATGATGAGAGAGGAGGCTTAAACTGTCTAAAAGACTGACGAAAAAACTCCCCCCTTGTTGTCACCCGGTGCCATATCATCCCCGACTTTCTTCGTTTGCTTACTGCCGTACCTATTGCCCTGGTTATATGGCCGTATGGGTGATAAGCTGCTCCAAACGGCCCAATTCCTGCCATGCTGTGTGATGCTGGGAGAAGTGTAGACAGTCTGAGATGTGAAACACAGGAAGAGAAAAAAGCGGTTTGGGATAAAAAGGCCCCAAGGTGAGCCATCTTGGATGATATAACATAAACAGCTGGGCAAAAATGAAAAACAAACTGAGTCTCCCTCGGGCAAGTTTTGCTCAACGGCAGTACATTTCGAATCCACACAAGAATGCTGACCATTCGCTGGGTTTGTGGGTTGGGCCCTCGTATACAAGCCAATTCTGCTGCTGCCAGAGGTTCATGCTGTTTCCCTGCCACCGATGTTTTCCTCCATTACGCTCAATTGAGAAAATCCCGAACCCAAGTTTACAAGGAGGTATAGGACGATCTGCTGCCTGGGCTTCCAGCAGACCGGAAAAGTGGGACGTTTAGGCAGGCCCCGTTCGTGCGGCGTGGCAAGCCAATTAGGGTCCAGTCCTGCCTAACACCCCCTGTAGCCCGCTGGACCATCACAACTCAGACAACACCGAGATAGAGCATGATACAGTCTATATTCGAGATATAAGTATGAGATGGGTCCCTCGGTAGCCATACTGCTCTATTCTAACCAGTTCGACTCTGAGGTTTCAATATAACCCATCACATCACATCACTCTTTTACAGTCATCGTTGTGAAGGTTTCCGCGCTCTGCAATCCCAACAGCTGGAATATGTACATCCGTTACGACAAGACGGAAACCTCAGAACCAGACATAACCGCTCAGACGCCCCTTTCTGAGCACAAGGCGTCCGACATGTCTCTCAAGATTGAAAACTTGGAAGATGGCGAGACCGTACACCAGGTACAATCAGCATGATCCAAGCATTTAACCACAGTTCACTGACTTGTTCCTCGTCGCGCAGCGCTGCATCATTGTGAAAGGGACTTATACCGGCGGCGGTCAGGTGGCTGATGCTTTTGCAACTGTTGCTACCCACGATGGCGCCAACGAGATCTTCCCTACCCAGTCTTGGCCCATCGAAGATGACCGGATCAAGATCATCGCCATGCTTTCTCCTGGGCGCAACACTTTGGTCATAATTCGCGTCCTTGGCACGGACAAGATCGTCCACGAGCTCAGCTTGAACTACATCCCCCTCCTCCAATCCCCGCCTCTCCACCTCGCGGTCATGGTCGCAAAGGACTCTCCTCTCCTCATCGACTGCCGCCGGCAAAGCACGGCTCCCTTTCCTCGGCGCACTCCTCCCTCGACGCCGCCATCGCCAAGCTCCGTATGTCGGCCTACATGTGGCAGGCCCTTACGGCCGAGGACATGCGAATGAAGGGCCTCGGGCGCCGATCGTTCAGGCTGGAGGAGGAGTGGACCGTCGACACGACCAGCCGCGAGTTCCTCGACGGCCTGCACGAGTCTGCTCTTTTCGAGAGCGGGGCCATGCGTCCGTCTGCAAAGGTTCACGTTGTCAGGTCCGACATGACCACCGCCCAGATCCGTGACGCCGAGGTTGCGCAGCAGAACCAGTCGGCCAGGTCGAAGGATAAGCTATTCGACTACTTCCTGGACTCGCTCGCGAAACATGGATCGCCCTTCGACTCCTCTTCTCGTCCCATCGTGGCGGGCATGCTTCTCGACTCTCACTTCTCGGTTAACAAGAAACTCATCCTGGGCCACGCCGCTTTGGGCTGCCACAACCCCGCCGGTATCTCTCTCGGCATGATGGGCAGTCACTTGACGTATTCTTGGCCGCGCTTCTTGGAGGAGGTCTCGGACTGCTTGCTGGATGTTCGTTCGCCGGGAGACACGGTCGGTAACGACAACGGCGAATGCGGAACATTCTGGGAAGCCTGCTCCGTCGGTCAGGGGGCATTCCTCCACGAAGTCGGCCACGCCTTCGGGGCCCCGCACACGACCGGAATCATGGCTCGTGGTTACTCTAGACACTGGCCGCGTAACTTTCTGGTCAAGACGGCATACTCTAGTAGTGTCAACCAGGAAGGCCTCTCCGTCGTGAACGACGACACGGACAACGACGCACGATGGGACCTGCGCGATGCCCTGTCATTCAGCTCACTCCACCACTTCTGGCTACCCGGCGACTCCAAACTCTCAGCTGCCGCTCGCTCAAGCGCCCCAACCGTTTCCCCGGTAAACATCGAGACAAGTGACGCCGGCCTCGAGATTTCTTGCGCCGCACGCGTCGCGAGCATCGAGTTCAACGGGGAAGCTGAGCCTCAGCCCTCCGTGTCCAACCCGGCCGAGCGGGTTTTCTACAGCCTAAAGTCTCTCGAAGACCGCTTCCCTCGAGACCGAGACCTCAAGGCCGCCGTCGTCGGCATGAACGGCAAGACCAAAACGGTCCGCGACGTGTGGCTGCTGTTCTCGCCGACGACGTACATCCGGGTCCCCGGCTCCGGCGTTATTTTGGGGAAGCGTTCCGTGATGAGCAAAGACCTCGAGGAGGGCACGGAGTCTGAGGACAAGTTCTGGACCTGGGCGACGCTTCTCACGAGGCGCAAGGACGACGGCACCGTCGTACACGCGTCGAGGGTTGACGTGCGGACCGGCTGCATCCTCGACGGCGCCTACGTCCACTTTCCCGACGGCACGCGCGTCAACTGCGGCCCTAAGATTGAGAAATGGGGCGGCGGGGAGCATCACTTTGGCGGTCATGCCTCTCGGGAGGTTCTGCTTCCAGAGGGCCAAGAGATCGTCAAGGTCGAGGTGTCCAGGGAGGATCACATCCTTCGAGGCATGCGGCTTCACCTGAGAAACGGCGTATCAGACGGTGCATTGTCTGGAGGTGGTGATGATCCCGAAACATTGTCTCTGGGTAAGTGCCGTTGCAAATCCTTGGCTTTATGCCGTCCTCCGTGAGCCGCAGCTAACAGAAATTAACATGGCAGAGCCTCCAGCAGGCGAGCGCGTCGTCGGTTTCTACGGCCGCAGCTGGTGGGGCAACCATTTCGACGGCTTGGTCGAGTTTGGCATCATAACTGCACCCAAAGAGTTTGAGCTTCCCGAGGTCGTGTATGATATGCCTGAGCTTCAGAACACAGATGGCGGACGCAGCGTAAGCTCCCCACCCACCACTTTCAGAACTGTTTCCTTACCCATTTCACAACAGCCGGAAGAAATTGAAGACGACGAAAGATCTGATTACGACGAAGATGAGGACATGGATGATGATGGTGAAGAGTAGAACGGGTAGTCAATACCAAGTAAGGTCTTGAACCCGACAGCGTCCGCAACAGTCCCACACCAAAATGTAGGGGTCACCCCTAGATCCGCAAATATTTCTTGTTCTCTTCTGCATGGATGCTACTATATTGGTGATGTTGGCAAGCTACGATCGTTTTTTCGAATCCACGGCATCCCCAGAGAACTGCCATTGCCATTCTGGCCGCCTGCAGAGTGAAGCGGCGGCAAGATTGTCTCTTGAAGTATCTACTAGATCCCTTTGCGGACTTAGGATGGATAGCAGACATATATAATTCAAGTCCGACCTTTCCTTTCCGCAGTCATAATTGGGGCACTAGGTTGCGAGTAGTCACGAAACATTATTCCTTTTCTTAAACACCGCTTAAAACTTAATCATACAGGTTGACTTTGAATTAGTGAGAGGCTTGAGATAATCTTTACGTGACATAATCATATGTAGGAGGTAGACGAATGTAGAATGGTGTGAGTATTGTTTGTACTCAATGTAGCCCATCAAGTTTGTACAACTCGTCGTCCCAGTTTCACGGAACCGCTTGTTCTTCTTTTTCCGCAGTTATTCGTATTCCCTTTCTTCCAGCTACGCAATAGCCATGATTGTCTCGATGTAAGAACTATTCTGCTAGTGCCATGATCGCATCCTGGACCTTTCGCATGGGGTCAAAGCCTTCCGCCTCTCTCCTCAACTCCTCGGCTCTTTTCCTGTACACTCCACCCGAAACCACGGCGGTCACCGCCGAATAGACGGCATCCGGTGATGGCGGCGAAGCTGTAAGAAACCGTCCAAGTCCAGACCACTCAATCCTCCTCCCGATGTCGGGTTTGTCAAACGTGTTGCCGGCTTGCACCATCGGAACGCCATTGGAGACGGCATGCTGAAATCCTCCGTATCCGCTATTGGATACAAACACATCGGCATGTGCCAGGATTGCATCGTATGGGAAGTAGTCGACTACCCGGGCGTTGGTAGGTAGCTTGCCGTCGTCGAAGCTGCTGGTGTCGAGAGTGGCCCCGGCCACGCATAGACACGCGACGACTAGTATCTCTTTTCGGCCTGCGAACGCTTTCATCGTAGGGACTATGAGCTCCCGGTGATCCAAAACCTCTGTTCCCTGTGCCACGAAGATAATCTTCTTCCGTTCTGATTTAGCGGCGTACAGAGAAGCGCTGTTGATGAGAACGTCGTCAAACCAATCAGGGTGTGTGAGGTTGGGCGGTAATGACTTGATCGGTAATGTTCCTGCAAACTTGATCTTCTCAGGCCAGTCAGATGACGGGAACTCAAGGCTTGGGAGGCACATCTGGAGCACTACATCGTGACAGATAGTAGATGCGTCCCAGAACGGATGCGCAACAGTTGGTGAAAGGTTCTTGTATAGAGACTCGACCGCCTTAGAGCAGCCCATCATTCCCAAGACCCATCTTGCACGATCCTCGGTAGCAATGCAGATAGTTTCTCGGACACTTCGAATGTTCCGTAGCTTTCCGTCTTCGCTGTCGTCGAATGGAAGCCCTGATCCCCAGGGTGGTCTTTCAGGGCTGGTCCAAAAGGTTGGCACGACACCGATCCCAATAGTGCTGATCTCTTCTCCTTCATCGAAACCTTGCGGCAAATCGGTCCCTAATTTGAAAGCCAGTGTCCCCGAAAAGCATGTGTCAGAGAGGATAATTATCCGGCATGCTGGTCGTCGTCTGCGTATAGCCGCAAGAGCGAATCTCACGGACTCCAAACCGCTAGGTAAAAGTGAGATGAATCCCCCGTCGAGTGAGGCAGCAAGCCGCTCTTTTGAATCAGACGCATGTGCAATGTCTGGCCAGCGGGATGGATCGTCAAGAGTTCTCCAAAGGCCAATGATGGGGCTGAAGTGAGCTCCAGCTGCTTCGATAGTTGCTTGCCACTTCTTGGTTCCTAAAACGGTGACGTCGAAGCCGTTGCTGATGAGGTACTTGCAGATTTGGAGTGCTGGCCGCATGTGCCCCTCTCGCGGGGGCACAGCATAGAGAATGAGGGGCTTTGCATTTTTGTTGGATCCGGTTCCCATCGTGGTGGAAGGTGGGCGAGTTCTCAATGGCGTTTTCCTGATGTTTAGAAAAGAGATACTTCTCTACTCTCACACCAAGAAAGGATGCGATGAAGTGTTCGGACGAAACCGTCAACAAGCTTTTAGTGGCACCTATCCTCGAAGATGAAAGGCAGGGGACCCTGACCAAACCTTAAGATTGCATTCTGATAAGAAGGTGCCGCGAGATTGAGCAACTGAGCTCTCGTCGATCTGCGAGTGATCCGACGCGAGTCAGGAAGTTGACATAGCGTGAGCTGCCCAGACATGAGCTTGATCCAGGACAATCCAACCGAACTCCACGATGTCTGGGGTTCCCGTCATGGCGCAGACTACTGACTTGTGACTTGCGTCCTGATTGTTTTGGTTTCCGTCTGTCTGCGTGACCTTTACCTACTCACTAGGGTCCAGGTGTAGACCAGGGACATCCCAGAAATCTCATCTGTGCCACTGCGCAAGCTTGTGGGGAAGGCAGCTCGCGATAATGTCTCCGGGGGCGCTTGACTCATGAAGTCTGATAAGAACCTGTTCGCTGGGAATTGGCTTTCGGTACATTGAGCTTTCGACAGGGGATTGTCCGAGGTTGTCTGTGACAATGGCTTCCAGGAGTCAGTCCGATTCATTCCAAACTCACACCTGATACATTGACATGGAGAGACTGGATTGCCGATTGCCCTTGCTTGTTCAGGTCTACCACACCTTATATGTCGTGTCGTCAACACCCTACAAGATTTGTTGTTGTGATGACCTCCAGAGCTGTTAAGTCTTCGGTCTAGCTTAGCAGGCCAAATTCGAAGCAGCAGCCTCTTAGAACGTCCCCAACAACTTGACAGTTTCATCCCACCTGTTGACGGACTTGGCTCACTTTCAGCCACGGAGGCAGCCGGCAACCAACGTACAGACTGGCAGGTCGCATTTCATTGAGAGGCGGCCAATAAGTGCCGCCAAGGCTTATCCAAACATGTTGGTGTTGACACATAACTGTTGGTTGCCGTCTACCAGAGTCCGGGCCGCCAATTGGCGACCGCATTGAAGCGCCGAGGCAGCTTTACAGCGCGCGTGCTTACAGGTTTTCATTTTTGTCTTCTATGGGGATTCGCTTCTGCCTGCACGCTCTCCTTACCATTTAAAACCAGCCGTTGCTGCCCGATCTTTCCTGGATTCCTCCCTGGGAAACCATCAAACCCAGGACACTTTTCAGTGCTATTCGGTCTGCTTTTATCTCCAGTCTTTGCCGGCGGGTTCAGAACTGGTATCTCTTCTCACCTTCTTACCGCTGTGAACGAGCAGTCAAAACGGAACTCGGGTTGAAGAGGAACCAGTAGCTTAGAACACGCTATTCTCACAGCTCAACCTTGACATCATGTCTGCAAACGAGTCTCGTCGCAGAGCAGATCCGCCATCCCAGCAAAAAGACGACACCTCGAATACCTTGGTTCCCTACAAGTATCAGAAACTGGACGATGAAGTTGATTCGACCCGCTTCATCAGGATAGAGCCCGCCGAAAGCGAAACTGCACCACTGGTCTGCAGCCTGACCCACGTGCCTTTCGGGGACAAACCCAAGTTCGAAGCACTCTCATACATGTGGGGAGACGATAACGACCAAGAAACCATCACCTTGAATGGTTGCTTCCTCAACGTCCGAAAAAACCTGTTCGACGCTCTTCGGATTCTTCGCAGTCGCCGAAACAGCGGCTTCTTGTGGATCGATGCACTCTGCATCGACCAAAACAACATCGACGAGCGAACAAAGCAGGTGCGAAACATGGGACACATCTACTTCAGAGCCGCTGCCGTTATTGTCTGGTTGGGCAGCAAATATTCGGAATACCAGTTAGGCCTCACCGATGCGAATGTCTCACAGATCGTCAATCCCCCTGCCCAGGAGACCGAGAAATCGTCCTCTGATGGCGACACTGAGCAATTAAACACCGAGACAAGCGTCCGTGCAGCAGAACGGGACATGGTGAGCCAGCTCATCGCGGATGAATACTGGAACAGAGTCTGGATTATCCAAGAAGTCGGGCAAAATGAAACAAAGAGAGTCTGCTTTGGCGGCTTGGAAGTGGGCTGGGACGATTTTATCCACTTCATCACGATGCATAACGGCAAGGGGGGGCCTCTTCAACTAGCACAACAGCTAAGCCAGAAATACGGCGATGCTCATACGCTGAGAAGACTACTTATCGACCACAAACACGCTCGGTGCAAAGAGCCGAGAGACAAGATTTACGGCCTGGTTGGTCTGGCCCTCGATGCTCGAAAGTTTCCGCTTGATTATGAGAAGTCTCTCTTGGTGGTCTGGAATGATACAATGGAGTTTATGAACAGGCGGAGACTTTTCTTGGCCAACCGAGAGACTGACATCATCTTCATTGGTGGCCTGGTCAAGTTTCTACTGATGGGTGCAAAATGTTCTCCGTTCCAACAAATATCGCAGCAGGCCGAGCCACAAATGGATTCACAGACCATTGAGGAAGAAGATGGTAAATCCTCGAACCCCAAAGTCTTTTCTATCAAAGCTTAGGTTCTTGGGTGTATCCGTTATATCGGGCCAACAACTCAGGAAATGGCAGCCAATCTCCGCAAAACGGATGAATGGGCCGAGCAACTCCAAAACCACTACGGCTCAGATATCGGAAACGCCCACAAGGAGAGCAACCAACTCATAAGGGCTCTTTTGAGAGCATCAGCTTCTGAAACACGTAAGACTTGTTTCAACCGTGTTGGTCTAGTAAAAAGCGAGGGCAATTATGGTCTTTTCGGCCGGGGCTCGGGCGTTATGCCAAAGTACAATGACATGTATGCTCGGTACTTGAACGACACAAATGACGGGACAACTGCACATCCAACATCAACAGCTCTCACCTCATTCAACGACGTATTTTTGTGTCAGCTGTATAACGGCCTCGACTATAACGTGCCTTGGAAAATGGGTGTTGTTTCAGGTCAAGCCAGACCAACTGATCTGATTTGTTGGTTGAAAGAAACCAAGAAAGCAGTTGTGGTGCGTCTTCATCCTAAACCGGGTAAAGAAATACCAGTCTTACAGGTTGTTGGAACGGCTCTTGTCACCGAAGATGTAGCCGGAGAGGAAGTTGATCACTCGGGTCGCTGCGACTTTTTGGAGACCTCAATACATGACAGTGCAAACAGAAGAAACACCATAGATTTGAAAATGGATGCACGGACAGTGTTTGTACTGTTGCCAGAGGAAGATTAGGCCATTGGAGAGGGTGGTTTTGATCGGACTTCGAATACTCCTGGTTGTGTATTCACCCTGGCGTTTCTATTATTCACTGATTATTAGCGACAAAATTCAGCTGGCGGCTTCTCTTATATGATCTCTGAACCGACTGAAATGTTATAAAACGTCACAAAATGAGCTCGATGGAACAGCATCGTCCTTGCTCTGTTTTCACCTCCCATAGTTGCCGATTATATTCCGATGATGACATTAAAGCCAGTGCCTTGGATACTGGTCGTGTACTCAATCTTCGCGGTTATTTACTAGTAGAGATGGGTGCGGCGGCTGTGGCTTGGGAAACTTGCCATTCTCGCGAGAGTTGATGCTGTCGCACTTGCTGTTCACATTTTCGTAATCCTCGATAATATTTTCGTATGGGCACCGCTCATGATCGAAGCTGAAATCGTTGCAGATGTACTTCTCAGTCTCGCAGGCGTTGTCGTAGCAAGTGGCTTTCTCCTTGGTGCTCTCATGATCGCGCTAACACGGAGTGTACTTGAATCTTTCAATCTCGCAGATGAACCCACTCCTGCAATCATGTTCGTTACAAATTCCAGGATAGCAGCGTTTGTTCTCGCTGCCGAAACGACGTCTATAGTCGTCAATAAGCAGGGGAAGCCACGAATGACTTAGTCTCTGTAGCAAATAAGCTTCTTGTAGCATTCTTCGCCGTATGGCTGGTTTATGCACTTGATGTTTTTAGAATGGCCAAGGAAAGGAGTCTCTGAGCAGCAGGCGACCATGAGGCTAGTGCATCTTATGAAGGCGGTTGCAGCGGTAGTGCCAGCACCTTCTACACACTAATGGGAGTTATTAGACTTTATAAATTTGGATACTAGGGAGAATAAGTTCCTTAAATCCGTTGACGAGGAGCCGTCCATCAGTTAGGCATGTCCAAAATCCACTTTTCAAAGGTGTGACGTGACATACAACAAGTTTCTCGACTAGCGGAGAACCTCGAGGCCTGCGATCAGCCTCTTGTCTGTCCTGTGCCCCGATTACTTGTTTGCTGTCAAATTGGACGCGGCCATCGAAAAACACAATTATTGCTCAATAGACCCTAGTTAATATCAGCATCCATGATTGCAGGTTGATTGTTCAGGTTGAGAAATCAAATGAGCCTTTCTGGGACGACGAGCAAGTTGAGCGAGTTGCTATTTATAGTAAACACATTGTTTTAAATTCTGCAGGCTTTGAATGTTGGCATGTTCAACGCTTTTTGAAAAAACGAGGAGCAAGAAGCAAGGATCCGGTGCAGGATTTGAATCGGTGCAAACCCACCAAGAACAACCACAGATCTAGACTTTGAAATATCCTGTCCAAAGCCGTTCCAAGACCCTTTCGGAATCATAAGTTTCTGCCACTCTTCTCAGCCGCTCATGGTTCTCTGCACCATACCCGCCGTAGACGTCCTGATATTTGCCTGCGTAGTTCATGTACGTATAGGCGGAAGCCAATCCCCTCTTTTCGGCAAGCTGATGAATCTGACTGATGAATTCCGCGATACTGCTCTCGGCAATGCAGTCCAGCTCGGGACTTTCCCAATGAGTGGGTACGTGGATGTGAACCAACGGCCCCTCTTCGGGGAACAGACCCAACGCGTTGCCGCCGTTCTTCTGCATCGCTTCCAGAATATTAACTGATATTGGCTGGTACACCAGGAACGGCCTGACTGTCTCATTGGTTTTTCTACCAGCAGCTAGCAGGCGGTTGGCGTGCACTTTCCATAGTGGAACAATATCTTGCAGGAGCTGAGCCGAGCCTTCTTTGAGGTGGATTGACGTCCCGGACCATGCCTTTCGCGCGCCGTACGGCTCAGAAATAGCTATAGACTGAGTCGAAACGTTTGCAACCGTGGTTGCGTTTTGAAATGCTCCGGGAACAGCCTTCAGATCGACGAATACCGAAGGCGTGTCCGCAGGTGAAGCCGGCGGAACTGCGTGGTACATGTAGTTGGCAACCAATTCGCCGCCAAGTTCAGGCGCGTTCGCAATAACCATGAAAGTGTGTGCATCGAGATCCGCCGGTAGGCCATCGATGGCTAAGTCGACGAAAGCCGGAATCAGCTCCGCGGTAGAGGCGAGAGGATAGAACGACTGGTACAGCCACACGTCTCCTTGATCAAACGCGACGAGATCAAAACGGGTGACGATACCAAAGTTCGACCCACCGCCTCCACGCAGAGCCCAGAAAAGCTGCGTGTTTTGGTCTGGAGAGGCATTGACAATCTCCCCTGACGCCAGCACTACTTCGAAGTTGCGGACATTGTCGCATGCCCACCCGTACCTGCCGGAGAAGTACGAGATGCCGCCACCAAGAATGAGACCACCAACGCCAACGTCGCTCACGCGGCCTCCGACGACTGCGAGGCCTAATGGATCTAGTGTTTGAGATACATTTAACCATCGGTTCCCGGGGCCGATGGACACGGTTTGGCGATCATCTGATACGGCAATCTGGTTGAGGCGCACGAGGTCGATTGTGACACCGTTTTGAATATTGGAACCCCCCGCAAAAGCAGTGTGGCCGCCACTCTTGACAGTGAAAGGCGCCAGAAGCGAAGTCAATATCTTAATAGCAGTCGAAACGTCGCCGGTGCTCTCGGGGGTAAAGAAACAAGCCGGATGGATGCCGGATTGGCGTTCGGACCAGTAATTGTTCGATATGGCATATTGCGTCGAGTTGGGATACGAGATCTTTCCTGGCAGCCGGGAGGAGAGTGCGGTGCACTACAGAACGTCAGCACCGGTGCAGTAAAGGCTTTCACAGACATGGCACACCGCATCGTCACATCTGTCGGCGGTAAAAGCAGCGGAAAGTTGTGAGTGAAATAACCCTAAAAGGCACCATCTCAGCAGTAGAAGCTTCATCTCCAGAACAGATGTTTCTCTGCAATCAAACAGACGTGCTCGTGAGCACCTCGCAGAGCAGATCCATATCGATGATGTCCTTGAGGGGTCTGCCGTCTCTTATCTGCTGCGGCTTGATGTAACCCGCCCCCCAACGTTGCACAAACTGCTAGGAATACTAGGTGGAGTCCACGTCAATGACTGAAGCACATGGCAGTGATTGGTGTGGCTAGAGGCAAGCAAAGCAAAAACCGACACGTAGATCTACCCCGCAAATACCGGTATCTTAGCGGTTAACAGAGGGCTTATGGCTGGCGTTAATGCTTTTGGTTGCATGCCTGGTGCCAAAATTGTGTGGCGCGGATGCACCCTTCCCGCGCTGCACGAACACAGGGATAGTTGGTGAATGTCTCAGGTTCGAGCAATACAGAACGACCAAGATCGTACCATATGCGTGGGAAGATTAGTAATCATCCCAGATAGGCTCAGTTCCAATGCGCGCACCTATCACGGTTGCAGGCCAAAGTTTTCCACCCCTGCCAGGTAGATTCGGCCGTGCCTTTTAGATTATCTAGGCATATCTACTTCCATCTCTTTGTGCGCTTATACATAAATCTAGCCAGTCGAGTGTCGTAATTTGGCGTACTGATGATGGGTCAGCTCCCACAGCACCTGCTATGGGTAAAAGACTTACCCATCATACCGTAGTATACGCCGAGAAGAGAACCAGGTTTAAACAATGTTACGGCGCTATCTATCTAGATTTTGCTGGAGCCCGCGCCACTCTTTGACAAAAATCCAATGATGACGATGCTTTTTCACAAGCAGGGAAACTCTTGTCAGGTTAAACTCCCTCATATGGCTTCTTCTCCACTGTTCTGAAATCACTGTTTCTACACTTTAGCATCGAACCGTTACTTATCACGAAATAACATGCTCCAATGTACGAAACTGAGACATGACCATAGTCTGCGGCAAAACTCCAACTTTACACCATCTACCGAATTCTCAAACATAGTTTATCGAGCTATGATCAGACTTTACAGGATATCATGTCTTCTTCTACATATATCCTCAAACATCGATGATGCCGAGTCTGCCGCGTCGGAGGCTGTTTACAAATAAAGGCCTATGCCGTTTTCCAGGTCAGCCCAGCCGCTTTAGCAGATTAGGGTATCAATCATTAGGGAACTCTCTGGCGTCCTGCACAAGCGTGCGTAAGGTGCATGCCCACATCATTTTGAACCTCGGTGGCTTCTGCTCCTTAGACAGCCTCAATGACCTTGTGACCCACAATACTATCCGGGAAAATTCACTGAATGGAAGCCCAAACAGCTCCTGGCAAGTCATCGAACATGCTCCTCGCCTGCGGCGCCAACTGTTGACAGGCATCAACCGCAATCTCCAGTAGTGGCGTTAAGGTCGCGCTGGTCTAATCAGGCCAAACCTGATAACAATATCGTCGAACCGTTTGTGACTCGAAGCATTTTCAAAGATTCCCGCATAGGCCTCGTGGTCGAAAGGTTCAGGATGAGATGGTCGCAGTCGAAGCCATATGTCACGAGCAGGCCAGGACAACCAACTGCGCCAC
>JAIMZG010000213.1:0-13212 GCA_020466075.1 Colletotrichum coccodes | reverse complement strand
AAAAAAAAAACCAACCAAGCTGGTATTTTTTCTCCTCGCATCGACTCGAATGCAAGACGCTTTCGACATCTCAAATTGCAGCGTACGCCCCATGCATTCGTTCCCAAACAGTAGCACAGCGTCTCTCTCCATGACGCTCGTCCTACTTTATCACAGTTGTACCAGTCATGCCACGCGTCCAGACCCACAGCCATCTGCTTCTACTTTTGCTTCTTTCCGAGGACTTCCCTCAAGTTCTGACGACACTTCGAGACAACTGTGCGTGCCACGAGGTGCAAGAAATACCCGATCTGGATCGATTCAGCTCATCGACCTGACCCCCGTCCGACCGTATGACTGGCTCAATGACAATCAACCCGCGCCGTGAGTTTGGACTGGATACGCGACGACCCCACTCTCCATCTCCCACGACACGGCTGCGCAGTGTGTACCGGAGTCTGTACCGCACCAGAATATCGTTAGCCACCCAAGTCACCAGGGCTCGAGCGAGCAGGCTAATCCTGGGGACGAAAACGCAAACGCCAAAACCGTTGACGCGCTTTCGGCTGACATGGTGCATGGCTGACCACCAGCACATGGCATCGCTCTGGGAGTTCCCGCCCGTCCCATCTGGCTGACCTGCCGCCCTCCAACCCCGCCGTTGTATCATGCACCAGATCACACCGTCACACCGTCACACCGTCACGCACTCCAACGTCGCATTGCCTTCATCTGTTCAGGCAGACAGGGTATGCCGACCGACCTTTACTTCGATTCCGTGAGCACGCCGACTGTGACGGAATAGCAGGGAGCTATCTGTGTGGGATGCTCCGGAGGTGATGGGACTGGGACAGTCGCGAACCCCCCAACATCGAATCCCACTGTCAGCAACTCCATGGCGCAGTACTGCCTTCTTTGAGAAGCGTTGAGCCACAGTTGCATGCCCAGAAACTGGGCGTTGCGATGCGTTGGTCGCCGCGACACACAGCGTCCGTCGTACTGGGTCTTCTCGGCCGCTGCAATATTCATCGTGGCTTGCAACCGAGCACAGTAGGACATACATAAAAAGGAAAGAGTAAAAAAGAGGGCTCGTTTGGGGGTCGCAGCGACATCGCCGTTATACACGAGACGCAGTGTCGTCCTCCGATTCAGCACACTCCCAATCTGGGCGGAACAACGGCTGTTCGTGGATCACCCGAACCTTGCAGCCATGTGTGTACGGATGCTGGACCTCGATTATTACCTCTTAACGCATAAGAATACTGGGTAGTGAGCCGCCGGCGGTAGTATGCGAGTCGACATGCGCCCAGGGCCACATTGTATCTTTATTTCTGGCCTGTCCATGCTCATATTGAGCCTGCTTCCTTCCTGTGGTAACGTTTGCCATTGGCTTGTGTTCGATACGATCCAACGCCAAATTGGACTATCGAGCGAGCGCAAGGTCTAGCTCGTTTGGAGCCCACCGTCATGAATCGAGAGGGGGCAGCAGGACGGTCAGGGCCAGGTGTGTGCTGTGCATCCGCGACGATGGTGCGATGCAAGCCTATAGTTTTGCGGTCCTTGCGATGACTGGCAAGATGCGCCCACTCCAGGACCCGGCTCGACCCAAACTCCTCGTCACCCTCCATTCATCGGGCTTCGCGGCTTCGCGGCTACGAAGCCTGGAAGACCCATGTACAGGTACCCGGATTCGCTGCCAAATTGAGCTTTTGCACGCGGACGGAATCGGGCATTTCGTAGTAGCGGTGGGTGCAGCACATCCACCACCACGCCGAGACCCTGCTGCCCCCACGATGGCAGACAGTTTGTTCCAGGTACGCCACATGCTCGCCTTTTCAGACAACAGAGCATACATACCTTTTGTCTGGACATCGACCTCAAGGCCTTCCAACGACGCCGAGTATTTTGACGCCATCTCACCGAATCACCAACCTAACTGCTACCGGGTTGAGCTGTATTGGGGATCTCTGCTCATGCACATGGTGGTTCTGAGCACGATTCCAGATCTGCTGACAACTCCAGCAGCGATTCTATTGCAACAGCCTGTTACCCAAGGAACCCTCAGGCCATTTTACGTCGGCCGCGTGGTTCCACCCGCTTTATCACTACCCCGCAGACACTTTGGGGGAGGAACGGCTCACCTTGTCGCTGCCAGATTACCGTCAGTCCCCGTCCCAGTCCTGGGCCACCCCCAGGCCAAAAGAACGGCCACCTGGGTGCGGGCAAGTCGGCCAGGGCGGGCAGAGCAATGGTGGGGTAGGCAGGCATCATGGGAAGAAATGGCTCCACCCGCACGCGGCCTGGGAGTAACACGGGCCCAGGCATGAGGTCAAGATTCAGGAGAGGGTACCCGGGTCGTGTTGCTAAGCTACGGAGGAGAGGCCCTTGCCGTTGACCCCCGGGCCTGTTGACGAGAGAACCCGCTGACCGGCCCATCATAATCCATTACAATCATGTCCGCCGGAAACATGCAGAGCAGTGGACCAAGAGCGCAGAGCCAAATCAAAGAATCAGAGCACGCGATTGCTGAAGACGAGGCCCACGGTGACACCCATCATAATCACTCCGCATATCTTTGATGACTAGCAAACGTGGGTGCGGAAGCACAAGAACCCCTGCCAACAGAGTGGTTGGGCATCCCTCGAATAGGGTCGGCTTGCCAACTCAGCGATCGTTGATCTGGCAGAGACGGCTGGATGTGAGATAGGATCCTCGACTTGTCGTCACCATGCTTCTCCATATCGGCGCAAGCACCGAAGTTCAGCAGACAATCCCTAGTCTCTTTGAAAAGAGTCATTGTACCTAGCCAGCAGCACTTGGGCACAGCAGCAATCAGCGACAGTGCCACACCTCTACAAGCACGAAAGGAGCTCGCGCCCACAGCACTATAATTTCCCACAACAAGTGCAAATTGATTATCTCGGGTCAAATATAAATGAAGTTTTGGGCCGCGTTCCCGCTGCATCGATGGAGCCAAGAAGTCGGAATACTGATTAGGAGCCCGTCTACCAGTGACGCCATCACTCTTTACTTTTCCATTTCTCAGCTGTTAAACGCGGGCAGTTACGCCACGCCTATTGGGCCTCGACGTTCTGCAGCTTTGTTGGGGGATCCTGCGGCGGGTTGGGCCAGGCTCAACACCTCGGGCCTAGAGGAAGCCTTCTTGCGCGTAGATTGAAATTCGCGCAAAACGAGGATAGTCGGCCAATTCCACCGCAACGGGCTTGATCGAAAGGATCAAGTGTAACGGTTTTCGTCTGGCTCCTGCAGCTGAACGTGGCCGACAGGGAGATTGGGTTTATTCACGGGTGGCCAAGGCGACCACGTCCACTGACCGACCACCGGCTTAGAGAATCAACGCACCCGAGGCTGAGCCATCACCCCGAAAGGGAAAATTTTTGGAACTTCAAGAGTCGAAGGGTCATCCCAGTGTGATCTGCCATGGACGCTCAAACCGACCCGATTCAATTTCTAGTAATATTCAGAAAACTCGACAAGTTCCGTCGTCTGGACTTTCTGAAACCCGATCATCGCAGATTTTCCGTCCCGGACCATGTGGAGTTGGCACGACCAACTAGGTACGGCCGGGCTGACTGAGTGGTTCAGGGGGGTTTTGGGCTTTGGAGGTGGCCTAGCACGTTACCAAGGTCCGTTTCGCACGCAGTACGAACGCGTACTTGGCAAAACAAGCCCAAGATGCACGCCACCTTACACATCGATTCCTCAGCATCGCAGTCCATCTGAGTGGACGGGGTTTGTTCCGATCAAGGCCCGTTGATCCATTCCGTTGCTGTCCACAAACAAGCGAGGAGCGGCGAGGCGCAGGGAGACGACATCACAGGACCGCGGAGCACTGCGACGCAGCTACGAGCCTGGCAGGGGTAGGTAGCATTGCTCCCGTGTACGGTGCTCGACACGCAAGCAGGGTGGCAGGCTGGGACATGCCCGTCGATACGTACCCATCATAAGCAAGCCATGAATCGGGATTGCTTCGTCTGGGACACCACCGCATCTTGCATTTTCATATCTCAAGCACCTTCGGCCATCGCCCTCTTTCACTGGCCCCGTCGCCAACCCTTATTTCTCGAAACATGCCGTTGGCCAGAGCTCAAGCATCAGCACGAATTCCACGGTTACCTCGATAGCCCCTCACAAGCCGCTCCGACTGGCTTCCTTGCTTGGTCTCTCCGCTGGACCCGGCGGCACTCTTCCCATAGTCGGGCCATGCTACGAGAGCCGACTCAACGCGTCCGTACCCAAGGTTAGGATTCCCAACCAGGACTGTCGTTAGACTGGGGCTCTATCAGATGGTGCATTCCGGGTGATTTCCTGCATCAATTGGGGTTTTGTTGGCTTCGTCTCCGCATGGCCGCCGTCCGTTCTCTTAACTACCACGGGGCTCACGGGCTTGAAAGCAATCAGACCCCGGCCAGCCAGGACGACGCGCAATGCGCATGCCATCAGCGTGCCACGGCAAGATCCGCGTCACAGAGGAACGCACACAGCACAGAGTTTGCCCACCCGCATGTGCCCTGCGACCTTCCCGTCGGAGTTGGGCAGCTCTTCTGCTTGTTGCCCGAACTGATTTAGCCTGACCTTTCCAGGCTTGGCCCGACGCGGCTCTGGCTCGGGCTCGGCCCGACCTGGCTCGCTGCCTGACAGGACCCTCGTTTTCGAGAGCGTCGGCCCCAAGAGTGCTGGTCTACAGCTACAACTGCCCATCACGTCTCCGTCTTCTAGCGGGACATTGGCAGAAGAGGACTCATCGAGCAAGCCGAAGTTACGACGTCAGACCTCAATGAAGTGTGGGCGTACAGAGATGGAGGATCGCGGAGGCTAGGACGGAGTGAAAGGGGCGTCCCGCTCTGAGACACCAGCAGTCCATGACGCCGGGATCTAGTTTGCATCAAAGGAACGACTTCAGGCGACAGCTCGAACACAGGCAAGGGGCACGGCATCCTCCGCTCTCTTCCTGCGGGCATTTCTCACCACGATCCCATGCCACGCGATGCGGTCGCGGCGCAATACCTCGGGTCGTGTGGCCGCAGCCAATTCACAGATAGGGTGCTGCACGTGAATCCTGGGGGAACGCGTTGCTTCTAGAAAACAAGGAATGCGCATAAGCAAAGTCGTCGGTCTAATTGTGATGACGATAATGACCCGAGGCTCAAGTGCGAAGACACCACCGTTGAAAGTTCAGCTTGGGAATTGTGCACACGTCACGGCGGCGGCTGCGCTGCCTGAGCAATGGCTGCTTCCAAACAACAAGCCTCCGACACATTGCTTGCCCTGCCTGCGGCCAGATCTGCAACCGCCGCCCGGGCTGGTGGGCTCGGACACGGGATTAGGCGCGGCCAGTCAAGCCAAGGCGCACGTTTTCCCTGTTTGGGGCGGCACTCCACCTCTTCCACCACATTATTGCATCGCACCACGCATCTCACCCGCAGACGACACCGGCCAGGGCCGTACCTAAGGTACCTTGTCTTGTCAGCACCCGACAGGGCAGCACAGAGCCGAGCCAGAACCAGGGGCTGGGTCGGGGGGAGAGCCACTGGAGCTGGCAGTCGTCAATAGTACCCAGAGCCAGAGGAGGGCGCGACAGAGCAGCGCGAGACGAAGGGCTACGACCAATTCGGCTGGAATCAGCACCTCGGATGCAGCAGGAAAGCGTCCAGCAGCCTGGTGATCAGGGTCAACGAGCTGGGCCGACCTTCGAACCGAACCTCGCCGCTTTATGCTTCGCCTTTCTCCGATGTGATGTCGCACTGCGTCTCCCATGAGTCACGGGCATTCTGCACAAATTGGGTGTCGGCCGTCATCAACTCATTTCCTAGTCCGCAGCAACAGCAACAAGGGCGAGGTTGTGGCGACGCACACAGCGCAGCGCAGTACGGATATTGCAACAATTTTGAAAACGTACCAACTTTGAAAACCTGCGAACCAACAAAACGCCTAGCAAACCGGACAGAACGAAGCCAGCAGAGCCAACTGTGTACGGGACTGGTCCAGTTCACGGCAGCAAAACTACTTTTTCACACCAGCGCCCTCCATGCTTCATCCCATGTCAGCTCGCCTCACCCGCTCGCTTCAACAATTCTACTCTGTAGCAATGCATATCCTTGACTCTGGAGCGTTCGGCCCATTTCGGACAAGGCTCGAGGGATTCGGCCTGTTTCGCTCCCTCGATCCAGAGTCCAGGTAACACAAGCCACGGACCGCCAGCTTCCCAGGGCGACCCGATAATACGGCCAAGTCCCGATTTACCGCCAGTCAGCCGCCAGCCATCAGTTGCGAGTCTCAAACCAAAAGCGCCTGGCCTCTTTCACCTCAGCGGCCCGTCTTAAGCTGCCTCCACAGCCCTAGGTTATTGGTTTGGATCGTTGGCAACACATGCAGTAGCACAACCAAAGCCACCCGTAACCCTTTTCTAGGACAAGCCCACCAGTCGTAGGTACGAAGCAGTCTCTTTGTCCCCTTCTCCCTTTGTACTGCTGCCAGACCCCAGACCCCGGCTCTTCTTTGTCACGAGGCCGTCTGAATCCAACAATCCGGCGCGAGCCGGAGCAAAAACATGACGAAGGAGAAAAAAGACGGAGCGCCATCCGCTGCCCATTCAGTGACCAAACGCTTGGGCACGCGAGAGACGGCGTTGGCGACGGCAATGACCAGCGGAATACACAACCACCAGCATCGTTACTAGTGGCAGCATATAGCGGAAGCGACCAGAGAAGGGCGAAGGACGGTAGAGTCGTTCTCGTCTGAAGCAAAGAGAAGCGTGGCGGCTGAGAAAACGATATGAAAGGGGGCAAAGCTGGATGACATCTGGAAGCAACAGGCCAAAGTCTCAACAACAAGCCCCATTCGTCCTCTCACTCCTGCATTTCCTTGCATTCCCGTCCATCTCAGCCAAGTGTCGCTGGACGAGGTGTACCCAACTGCTACTGGAGGACGCGCAGCCTTAAATTGGCGCCTCTCTTTTCCTACGCCCTCTATGCCTTCGTGCCAAGTAGATTACCCGTCCTATGATCCACGAAACCGCTTGATTCGGCTGGCAGGCCGTCTCTGCAGCTCATGGAATATGACGGAACGAGAAGCGCAAGAGGGCAGTCCTGGTCAATGAGGACAGTCAGTACACGACAAGGAAGATGACGAGAATACCGGTCGTAGTCGGCCAAAAGGGCAAACAAAATGAAAGGCGTATCGTGTATCTGGTCCAGGTTCGTTGTTTGCCCAAAGTATCTCTGTCGCTAAGGCTTCATGTTGGCCGTATCTGCTAGGGACAACTTTGCAACAGCATGTAAGCTTCCGCCATTGTGTTCTCTGCACCCCTTGGGCCAGCCATTGCGGTCGGTTTCGATTCTTTCACTAGAAACAAGGCCAGGGAAACCCGCAATTTCTCGGGCCGGGTTGTTTGCCCCTCGCTTCGCAGCGTACCGTCGCACATTTCGCGGGAAGAAAGGAAGGAAGAGTTATGCTAACAAAACATGAGGTGAAGGAGACTAAAGGATAGTGTCGTCTTGGGTTCTTGGGTTGGTTCGACTGTTCCGATGCGGCCCGGCTGGACTTGGACTGGACGTGTCTGGGCAGTGCTGTGTAGCTGACGTTGCCCTCGATGGCCGACTGGGTTATTGGTGGTTAACCAAAGGAAGAGCTAGAAAAGGGACCTAATGCTCGGCCGTTTCCTTTGCCCCCGCCAAAGGAGCTTGTCGTCCTGTCCTGTCTTCCGTGCCTCAGAGGCTACGGGGTACCTTTACTACTGCGTGCGGTCCAGGGGAACAGGGTGTGGCCAGCTCAGATCAGTCCAATCCTTGGGTCTTTGCGTAGCTCTCGGGTTGTATTGTGGCTTTTGTGATCAAGGTACGGACACTGGGTATACGCATTTTGCCTGTGCAAACTCGACAACAGGCGGTACGGGATACCTTGCTCACCTCAAGACCGAGTACAGGTACTGCTCCAATGCAGGCAATTCCCAGTTGGCGGAGGCGCCAGCGCCAGCGTTGGAGCAAACCACGGCCCCTAACCAAGGGGACCTAAGGGGAAGGGAGGGGATACTCCCGTCCATGGTTAAAGTCACCCATTGGGCGGTGCGACATCATCCGCCCGCTGTGCCATTCCCGCTCTTCTCCACTCTTCACACCATCACACTTTTGACTCGAGGGGACGGGAAAGGGGGGGGGGGGTGTACCATGACTTGGAACACATGCCCAGAGAGAAAAAGAGAGAGAAAAAGGAAGAGCGAGGGAGGCGGGACACAGAAGGGGGTGGTAGGGACAGCAAACTCCCGTTTCCATCTGGTGCAGCCTGCGGACGCAGAAACGTACAGGTGGTGGCAGCAGGTGCAGCAGGACCATCGTCGGAGCGAGAGCAGGTGTGGGAGCTGCAGCCAGAAGAGAGGCTGTCGTCGCGTTGGTCGTGGAATTTGGCCGTGGTGGTGGCGGTCGATGGTTGACGGTGCAGGTGAATGACTCTGTTACCATCTCCATGGCTCGCCAAAGCGACGAGGCATCTCTTCCCATGCTGCAGCTGCACCTGGTTCATTCCCCTGGTTCTCTTCCCTCGACCAAAGGTACCCGTTCCCGTTCTCATTCCCACCCACCATCTCCCATAATCATCTTCCTCCTGTTCATCTTGACCATCACCCCTTCCATCTCCATCTTCCACCATCACCAACCCATACCCATCCAACCGTCATCATCATCATCATCATCATCGTTCGGAATCCATCTACCTACCCTACCGCTTCCAAGGTACCTGAGGTTTAGCTCCCCACTGCCACGCTGCCCTTCCGTCGTACCTTGCTTGCCCTGCCCGGGCAGCCTGCTGCGTGCGTGTACCACTACCTGGTTGGCCTTTTTTCTCACTGCTCCCATTCTCCGACTAATTCGGATCGTTTCGCCGTGTCCCCAACCCTCTTTCATCTCGTCCCATCTCGTCCGGCCGGCCAGCTAGGTGGTCCTCCAGCTGAAGACAGAAAGCACGGCTACCGGCCATCCAGCCCAACTGCTACCTTGACACATCTTACTTTGACCTTTTCAGGGTACGCTACCTAAACCTACGTCTCGCATACAACCACCCATGCTTTGCACACGGTACCGAGACACGAACCGTGGGCCAAGACGGGAGCAAGACAACACAGTCAAGAATGGACAACAAGCGACAACCGGACACCACTGTAGGGTGAGGATCTGCGGGAGCATCACTTGCAAACATTGAGATGCCTAATCTTGCCAACATGAGCCATTCTCATGATACTCTCCATCGGCAGACGCCTCGAGGGCGAGCGAGTCTAGTTCAATGCCATATCGTGAGGATATCTCCAGCCAGCCAGCATCTGGGGAAGAAACAGAGAGATCCCTTGGCCGACTTCCTAAGCGACTTGGACCACCGCGCATTTCCTGTCTTGCCCTGTCTTTAATAAACGATGGAACGGTCAAGGACGGTACGATGCGGTTCGGTACGGTATCTTGCCTTACCTTCTTTGCCTTGCCACACCTCACCACTCATCTGGGCCGACCCTGGCGTGCTTCTGTCGCTTGCCATCTTACCTGCCGCCATATCAGTGCCAGCCCGCCTTCCCTGCCCCGCCCTGACCTGCCCTGCCGCTCACTTGCTGGTGCTGGTGCTGGTGCTGGTGCTGGTGCTGGCTGCCATCCTCGTTCTTCCATCCCCACTCCACCCCCTGGGCCGTCGACCCACACCTCCAGTTGGATTAGAGTACGTACTCTACGTTGTCATTCTCCTGGGTACTTGGATAAAGTACCTCCGTACCTCTCGGGCTCCACACCACCCATCTCTCTCCCCCCCCTCTCACGACGCACGCCTTCAACTCTTTGCAATCCCTGCCTGCCCGGCCTGGTATCACTTCTTCCTTGGTACTTGCAGGCCTGTACCTTGGCCTTTTTCCCACCTACCCTTCATACCCTTCCTGGTTCCTACCCCTACCCCCGAACCGCACCGCACCGCTCCATGCCATGCTCGCTCATCCAAGTCCAGAGGTACGGACGGGCCCAAGGTACTCACGCGCTCGTCTACGGATACTTCTATCTTAGTGTGCTTCTTTCCCTTCTTACATACATCTCTGGCACAATCCCTCTCTTTCCACTCCACCACCTGGGCCTACCTTTTAACATTACATTACCCGCCTTGCGCCTGCCTTGCCTTGCCTTGTCGGCCTTACCTCACCTCTTCTCTCACCTCCTTCATTTACCTTCACCTCCTCCACGGTGCCTCGTGCCTTGCTTTGCATTTTTTCGAGTCAACCCGCCGATCGGCCACAATCTCCATCCATCCTCCTTTCCGCCGGGCATCGCAACTCCTCGACTTGACTTTTCTTCTGCCGTCGCTGGAGGGGGGAGTAACTAAATAACAAACAACACCGGCATTATCGCCATCGCACCTCAACCCAACTCACCAGAACCACGACCCGACTCACCGAGCCTACTTACTCGGGTTGATGAACCACACCAGACCGCACTTCCATTCCTTGACGACAACGACATTGCAACGACATCAATCGACGACGCACCCGCCGGCTTTTTGCGCAGCTGAAATCATTCTGGAAGTCGGATCATTGCCAAAACCGCCTTTTCTTTAATTAATCATTCCAGCCGCGCCGTCTTCGCAACTACACCCCGGCTACCACATCTCACCGCGCTGCATTTTGCGCGCTGCGCTGCTTACCTTTTTTTTTTTTCTGCGCCCGCTCTCTGACGGCTTATACGGCAGCCTCTACTGACGCGCTACTCCCCCACCGCACCCTCTGCGTGTGTGGGCTTCCGAAAACCCAACCAACCGACTCACTGCGCTTTTGCCTATCCGTTGCAGCCCACTTGGTCATGATTCTTGCCTTTCCCGCGTTTGGCCGGACTTTTCTGATAGCAGGGTTCGACGGATAGCCTACGCGCTGGTCATCATCACACATCGCCTCCAGGCTGCACCACCCTTTTCCCTAATAGCAAGACATTGACTGGCCCATCACCACGATAGTATCGCAACGCGACGAGAGGACAGATTCAGTCGCGCCAGCCAGGTGGATTCCACGCAACCAGAGCATGGCAGAGGAGCGAGGACGAGGGCCGCCTTCTATACACAGAGAAGACCCGTCCATCCACCACCGAGAAGACGAAGATCGTCACCGACTTCCCCCCGTGGGAGCAACCGAAGACCCAAGATACCCCGACGACAGACAACGACCCAACATGGCCGCACCGGTCACACTTCCCTCCATCCAGGATCCCCACGGAGCCTATGGCCAGCCGGCATACCCGAGGTCATATCCTCCCGATCCTCGAGGTGATCCGCGCGCCGACCCGCGCGCCAGCAATTACAGCGCATCGCCCAATTCTGTGAACGGTTACCCGCCGCCGCAACCGGGAGGCCACCCCCCTCAACTGCCGCCGTTGCAGCCCCCGGGAGACCCAAGGTCCCCCCACCTATCCTCCCCCGCCAGACGCGAGGGACGACTACTACAGAAACCGCCAGCCTCCTCCGCCCCAATATGGTGGCGACCCATACTACCAAGAATACCACAACCGTCAAGGCCCGCCGCCTCCGGGTCGCTATCCCGACTACCCTGCTCCCGGCCCGGGCGGTCCGCGGTATGAGTACCCCCCAGGCGCGCCGAGATACGACTACGGCCCGGGAGGGCCTGCTATGCAGCAAGCAGCTCCCCGACAGCGCACATCCATTGCTTGCCGATACTGCAGGAAGAGAAAAGTAGGTTCCGAAAGAGGCTTGCCGAGTTCCAATTTGAAGCTAACTTGGATTTCCCCAAGATTCGGTGTAGTGGCTACCAGAGCGCTCCAGGCGGCAAGTGTGTGAACTGCAGCAGGATGAACCAGGAGTGTATCTTCCAGCCTGTGTCTTCGTCTAGCTCAACAGCCTTCGTTCCCGTGTCCGCAATCCAAGGCGGTGTTCCGCCGGGCACACCGCTCTATGGAGCTTACGGACAGCCTTTGCCTCCGGGCTCGTTGCCTCCGCCACCCGCTCAGGGCTACCCCCCTCAGCCGGGTAACGGTTACTACCAGCACCCTCTGCCCTCCCCGACCGGCGGCTACTCGCCGTACGATGCGCAGCGTGCGGGAAGGCGGCGACCGAGGGACGACGATGTTGACGAACTCAGACCTCCACCACCCGACCCGAACTCATCAGACGATCCTCGACGTCGTTCGCCGGCCTCGAGCTCGAATCACAGTAGTCCGGGCGGCTACATGGCTTACCCTCCTGCTGGGCCTGGTGGCTATGACCCAAGAGCACCTCCGGCAAGACACAGCCCCGGACAGCCGGCGGCCGTAGCTCCACCCCAGACTGGCGATGAACGAGCCGCAGCCGCGACTCAGCGGCAAAGCAACTCTTCAACTCCTGCGGCATCTTCCAGCTCGGTTATGAGCCTTAACAACTTGGTGGATACAAACCCCAACGACATTGACAGGAACATGCTCGGAAGGCTGAACCGAGGTCCGCCAGGGAGCCAGCAGAGGAAGTAAATGGAGCACGCGGGCGAGGACGCAGTTGTTGTATACGGGAGCAGCCTAATATTTCCGCGGATTTCGACCAACAAAGTCCCGCACAAAAAAAGAACGAATCTGCTGGCCAGGTCCTCTCTTCGCTTTGGAAGGCTCGGCGGCACCATGGAAACCCCCGTTCTTACCTCGATCTTCGCGAGCGTGGCTGCTGACGCCGGCAGCGGCGTCAATGGAATTGCATGTGTAAAATTCTGCCTGCACACAATCATCATGGAAACGTGTATCGACTTTCGACAGGGCATGAGCTATTGGAGCAAGGGAGGGGTTTTCTTTCACAAAAGTTGTCAAGGACGACTTCCGGGACCAGCCAAGAACAACATAGTCAGCATCGTCTTGAACTTTTACTTTTTTGGTGTTTGCTGGAGGGGGGTAGGTCGGGAAATGGTTGGAGGTCTTCTGCTTGAGCATACCACGCGGGTTTTCCGACAACCGGGAACCTGGTTTTTGTTGCGCCTGCCTCGTTCTCATTTTCTTTTCGTACACAGTCATTTCCCCAAAGGAACGGAAAGGGTTAAGATTGGTCTCCTCACGGCACACGTCTGTTTATGCTTTACTGTTCTGCGCTTGTTTGTTTTTCAGTCCCACCTCATCGATCGCCATTGCCTGTTTAGTTTTCCATGTCGCTGGAAGTGGATGTGTTCCCTTTTTATTTACCAGTACCCCCAAGAAGAAGAAGAAGAAGAAGAAGAAGAAGAAGAAGAAGCAGAGG
>JAIMZG010000212.1:0-16315 GCA_020466075.1 Colletotrichum coccodes | reverse complement strand
TGCCGATGGGATGATGGGTTAGGGGGTTGGGGGGCGCGAGAACGTAGGTGAACGACTTCCACGTCATGACTTCAGAGGGGTTTGATAGACAACTGTAGGCGGCCGAGTTGCGGCAGAGCAACAGAGAGGAGCTATGTGAAGGATGAAAGGTCCAGAATCCACCGGGAGACTGGGATGCTTTCCGCCCGGCCGGGACGAATGTGCCGCCTCAAGGCCGACGGAGATTCCAGGCCCTCGTAATCGTCGTCTGTTCGAAACGCGGGTCCCAGAAGCAATTTGCGTTCGACAGCCGCTTTTCCATGAACGATACAGAGAAGGAAACAATCCAGGGATGGGACGAGTTGGAGCCATCCATAAATGGACTCGACTCCCTTTCTCAGTCTTGGTTTCTCGTCAACAACACCACGTTCAATTCTGCAACTTCTTGGGCTGGACTCGGACACTCATTTAAAACTCAACCGTCACTGCTCGTTCGATATTTCTACGTCACCACCACCAGCCACGGCACCAGGCCCGGAAATGCAGTTCTCGACCCTCCTCCTCCTCGCTCCCGCCCTCGTGGCCGCGACCCTCGACCCGGCCACCTCCAACACGAAGGGCAAGTGCCCCTCTACCTACGGCTGCTGCGCCACCAAGGTCTCCAGGGCTATCCAGGCCGCCGAGTGCTCGCACAACACGCGCACCGGAAAGACCCAGACGTTCGCCGTCTTCGAGACGGACCACCAGTACGACGGCAACAACGGGTACCCCTACGGCACCTGCTCCGCGTACACCTGCGACGAGCCGACGGAGATGATTGCTGACGAGGACTGCTGGACGTTCTTCTGGAGGTGAGTCGACGGACGAGGCGTTGGTGTTGTTGTGTCTTTGAAGAAGGGCTGACCAAGGTCGTGGGTTCCAGCAACACCGGCGAGGAGGACGGCGTCGGCACTGGTTGCATCAAGGACCCTAGCACGGGCGAGTGCGGATGCGAGAACTCCGACGGCACGTTCGTTGCCGGCAGCGACAGCTGCAAATAAGATGCCTCCATATGGCACTTGGTGGTCTGGGAGAGGTCGTGCTTGATGTCGTGGGAGCGTCGACCGCCCCCTTGCGACACGAGTTGTGCATGTTCTTGTACATAAATGACTGAAACATTGTATAAAAAGCACATTGAAACATTTTGAGGTCGACACGACATGGTCATATCCCAGAACAAACTTTTCGGGAGGGTGTTTGGGCCCCAGTCCTACCTGTAACCTGTTACACCAGGCTCACCGTGCGGCCCATGCCTCGTCAACCAAGAGAGAGTAACGACGTGTACGACCACTCACAATCTCGCTGGTCCAATGAGCGGGTGATTCTTCTCCAGCGGCGGACATCGGTGGCCAGGGGGGGGTCCGTCAGCGGGACGTCTGCCGGAGGCCGTATGCGGGGTCGGTCAGACGCCGTCACGGGCTTGGCAGGACCGGAAGCCGTTACGTCGTTCATCGATTACCGCATACTCGGTTACACATTCCAAGCTAGGGCGGATTCCTTGTGACGGGATTGTGTAACTCTTCCCTCCAATACCTCGGTGTGTGTTGTTTATTCTTAACCTATCTCTAGACTGGCCGGTTACTATCTAGCATCAGCGTGCGGAAGAGAATGACAATGGTGTTGTAAACTTGGACGAATTGGCTCATGACATTAATAGAGTGTAGTTCAAGCATGCCATATGCTTTTTTGAAGCTTTATCGCCGTCCAACGTGCTATTTGTGTCTTGCCATGAGCGTTCTTTTTGTATTAGTAGTAATACATAGTCAGAAGAGGATGTCAATTATAGTGAAATCTGCAGAGAACTGAACTTGGCGGAGTACTATTATGCAACATAAGTGATCCTATATTATTTGGCAACGCTCCACGCTCTTGACGCGAATAAGTGAAACACGAATATGAGATGTGGCAAAGGAACCTTGTGAGTAACTATAACAATATTACATGTTCCCTTCTCTCAGATCTCGTGTTTTATCGTGTGTGGCGAGCACACAGTATGGACACCTGCAGCTAATACGTCCGGAAAACAATACAACGACAAAGATGCGACGATGACTGATGCAAAAAGCCCTTCGTGACTTGGCATCTCGTCTACTCCACTGCCTTTACTTAGTAACCGACTCAAAGATCCAAGTGGCACTGCAGCGATGAGGCGAGACAATACCACGGTGCCTCTGTTCTGTTGTAAAGGTTGAGATGTACATAGAAGACCTCTCGTAGTGTTGTTCTTATTGCACAAATGTGGCCTTGGAAAAGATACGACCAATTGTCACACCAAGATCGATAGTACCAAAAAGTCAACACTGATACCCTGACCCTTGCAGTGGTTCAAGCTGCATAGGTACATCGGTAGTAGGCTGTATGAGGTCTTCGTATTGGGACCAGGAAGTAGATGGGCAGTGCGGTCCCAAAGAGCTGGCCGGAATCTGGGAGTCTGCACGGTAGCTAACAGTCTCAAGGTTGGTTCCCGAGGCGTCGAGCCAATTCAGTCTACATCCGACATGTAAGGTGATGCATTACAAGCAATCGCCGACCGCTGCAACTGCTCAGTGGCTGATCCGCCCACGCTGGTAAGACTGGGCTTCACCGCAGGATCACAACTCTCTTTTTCAATGCCACAAGTGCGACTTTTCTACTGTTCCGCTCCAATGCCCGGACGATAACGCCGCCCAGCCCACTCTTGTGAGATCTATTGAGGTTCTAGCTCACCAATAATTACTCAAGTCATTCAATGGGAGTAGGGAGATGATGTTGTTGGGTTCAAGATTGAGGGGAGTACGAGAACGTGCTTCGGTATCAAGGCCAGGCCAGGCCAGGCCAGCGACATGGATGAGAGCAACATTTTATTCAAACGAGCTGCAGAACTCGTGCGTGCAAGAGACATATCAAAAAGAGAAATGTCAGATTAGGATACGATCATTGCGTCGTTGGTCTTGGCTGTCATCGGGTCCGCATGCAGGTTGACTCGAGCTCAAGTTGTACGCACCAAACAGTATCAATATACTCTCTGTCCAGAAGACCCGGCCTCCAAGGCTTGTGTGGTGACCAGCCGCATTTTTATGCTGGTTTCATGCGAGGTCTGCAACATTTTCTTCACCTACCTCTTCGCACGAAAAGGTTGCACCGGCTATGCAGGAGGACCACCAATCAGCGAGTACGCTGCATCGCTAGTTCATCATGTCTCATCTCCTACGCAGCCCGACCTGCTGCCTGCGCTTGCTGACTCGAATCTCATCAACCTCATCGAGACATCATCAACATCACCAAACCCCCTTCAGCAAGCTTGGAAGTATCCCTCTGACACCATGACCGAATGGCATGACCCATCTTGCCGGCGGCCGGACGTTTTCACCAGCGGCGGCATCTCCAGCTGCCTCAGCTGCGGCTGCATCCAGCTGGATCCCGGGATATCGCCCCAGGAACACACCGAGGCAGCCACTGGTGCCATCTACCAGCCGCTGGAGTCTAAAACAGACATCCGCTTACTCACACTGGAACCCGGAGATTTCAACGACCCGATCAAGTGCCGTCTGTCCCTCAGCAGCACGGCCAGCATGGTGGACTACGACGCCATCTCGTACACGTGGGCGAGCGAGGACGGCGCGATGGAGTGGACGAAGCGCATCACCCTCAACTCACGGGAGTTCTTCGTGACGCCAAACTGCAAGGCGGCGTTGCGGCGCGTCAGAAGCCGAGGGGCGCAGAAGGTCATCTGGATCGATGCTGTCTGCATGAACCAGAAGGACATCGAGGAAAGGGGTCACCAGGTGCGGCTTATGCCGCAAATCTACTCTCGAGCGAAGCACGTCCTCATTTACATCGGAGAACCGGTTCCTGAAGAAGAGAGACTGCTTCGCTTCCTACACAACGCCCCGGATCCCGGGTTGCCCCGGCTACCGCTGCAGTTGGCGTTGGAGACGTTGCTCACACGACGGTATTTCTCGCGGGCCTGGATCCTCCAAGAGGTTGCGTTGGCGAGGAACGCGACGCTGATCTGCGGCAGCTATACCGTACCGTGGTCCACGATGCAGATTCCCCGGCTGGTAAGGTTGGGTCTGGTCATCAACGCCGAAGAGAAGCCGAGGCTGCTGAACCTGCTCCAAATGCCATCAGTTCTTCAGTTCCGAGCGCCAGCCTACCGTGACTCGGCTGACTTGCTTCGACTCCTCGACTTGGCTCGACACAGCCATGCGACGGACCCAAGGGACAAGCTCTTTGCCGTGTTTGGCCTGATCTCCTGCGCTGAGAGCGATGGGATTGTGGCGGATTATACGAAGTCGACCAGAGAGGTATATATGCAGATGGCGGGATGGATTGCCCAAAGATTTGGAGTGCCCGCACTGCTTGTCAGGGCTTTCCACCTCGGTCAATTCAACGCCGGAAATGACGATGCAGAGCGGTACGCAACGAGTGAATCAATCCCTCCCTGGACACCAAATTGGATGGAGAAACCGGCCCCGCGAATGTGGCCGGTACTTGCAGAGATGCACCAAGAGTCGAAAGTCGGATTGGCTCCTGCCGGCCTGCCAGTGAGTGTCAACTTAGCTGCTGATTCCTTGAGATTCCCAGTATTCGGACTGGGGAAGCTCAGCGACATAATCGACGAGCATACCCTGCGGCCAAGGAGTGAAACCCGAAGTGACCTCAAACAGCTTTGGCAGCCCTGGCAGTGGCCATATACGACGTTGAATGCAAATCGAGGGAACAAAACGTGCGGCCAGGAGAACTTTGTCTTCAACACGTCGAACCAGGCTGTGGAGGAAAGTCGCCGACGGCGGTATCGGGAAATTCAGGTTTATCTTCTTCCCGAGCCCGACGAGTACAGTGATTTCTTGTTTACAGGAGCGGGCAACGTGACTGTTTGTGTGGAGGCGTCGTCCTGTACATGGACTCACGAAGGTCGCGAAGGTAGAAGAACCGTTGGGCGTTTCAGCAAGTTCGCGCTTTGCGCTCAAGATCTGGGTTGGGGCGATGTTCGAGAAGACGGTCTGCTGCATATGGATGGGCTCGCTCACGAAGGCGTATGGAAGACGGGTCACTTCGAATATATCAACTTGGTCGGCGAAGATACAGCTCCGTATCCGGCTCGCGATGCAGATATTTTCCGCCTGGCATATCACCGCCGTCAGGCGGCTGAGCAGCGCCAGGCAGCCCGCGGTGACCGAGTCTTGTCTGAAGGGGATTGATACCTGACCCTTACGGCAGAGGATTTTGATGCCCTAGAATCGAGGTCCGAAGGGTATGAAAGTCGATGTTGAGGGAACGAAAAGAGTGTAACCCGGCGGGAGTTATCGGGAGACAGAAGCCGCCAAAGCGCGAAAGGGAGTAGGAGGCGTCCCGATGATAGGTCAAAACGGGCAAGGAGCTTGGGCCAGGAGCAGAGCTCTAGACCGCCGCGGTGACGCCAACCGAGATGACGAAAAAGTCTTTTTCATTGAATGCGCCTTGCCTTGACGGGATCGTTCGGGTGCTTGTTAAGTTCGGGGGTATGATCGCAAACGTGATCGATGCAGTGATGCCTGGATTCGGACTGAAAGGGGCCAGGTCGAGGATCGCCAAGTTTGCGCGTTGAGCTTCGTGTGAGGTATCGGTGACCTCGGTGTGTTCCGAATGGCTGGAGGAAGAGCCTGCAGGTCTGGGCTTTGCACGGAATGTCGTAGCGAAAATGTTGCGAGTTTTCCCAATGCAATTCATTCCCGGGAGAATTGGTTGCGCTTTTTCGGACTTTTTTTCTCTTTTTTTCTTTTCCAAGGGTCGCCTGCAGCTAACTTCCTTGTCGCCCTCGTTGGTTATTTCCGTGGTTGCTTCACGCCTCAATTCCGGAAGGAACTCGGGCGGGAGTTGGGTGTGGCAGGTATGCTGCGGTGCACCCCTTCGGGCATGTGGCGTCTCAGTCAATCCCGTTCCTGCCCGTTCATCGAGGCTGGGCGTACTCGGCGGCGTCGGGTGCTTCGGTTGACGATGCAGCCACAGCGGAATAAGCATGAGCCTAAGGCGACGACATGCCGCCTGAGCGCACCTGGAACGGCAGAAGAATGGAAGGGAAGAAAGGAACCATGGGAGAAACCGCAGGCGGGAGGAAGGAGAGAAGGAAAGAAGGACGGGGGTTTAGGCCCGGAACAAAGGGGGAGAGCGCCGATGAACGGAATGGGAAGAGGAGGATGGGTAAACCTGAAGCCTCTCCTCATTCACCTTCCCAACCTCCAACCCTATCGTCAACGAACACCCAATCAATCAATCAACCCACACAAGCTGGCCCCGTGGCTCGACGACCATCTGCAATTGCCAGTTGATGTCCCCGACGTCAGACAAACACACTTGCTTATTCTCGTGACACGCATTTCAGATGTGATCGGAATGCCAGACTCGGACAAATGGTTCAAAAGCAAAAGAAGCCCTGGCTCAACCATTGGCTTCTAGGCCCCCCAACGTCGTCGGCAGAGACATGACACGGACAGAGAGACAACAGTGATGCGTCATTTTGAGGCTCTTTAGCCTCAGGCACGCACCGAGACAACGGGCATCATAAGAAATGGTGAGCGCCAACGGTGTGTTTCGGCGTTTCTTCTCCTCCCAGGGCTTGCACTAGCAACATCTTGGCGGAGAGCAGAATTTTCTCTCACCCGTCCGGCAGCCTTTATGCCACTGTCAGGTACCTCACGGATAAAGCTCAACCGTAAAAGGTACTTGCGCTCCGAGACATGGCGGACCCACGCATCATTTCGAGTTGCGTATCGCGCGTGCTCCGTACCGACAGCTGGGATTGACAAACGCTAGATTTACGTTTGACGCTGAATCAATCTCGCAGATACTCCTTTTGTGGATCCCGACATTACGGTTACGGCGTCACAGTCGCACCAAGCCCATCTCACACACTGGAACCTCGGACGTCGGCTCAATGGAGCGAGGTCGTTTCCCATTCGTGCAGGGGTTGGATCGCCGCGACAGTCGCTCATCAGCATGCCAGCCCACTGCCGTCAAACTCACACGCCCAACGGCGGCAATCTCCCAGTCGTCGCTCGCTGGCAGTGCACGCCAGCCAGGTTTCTGGGTTGCTTCCGGGATCTCACGTAACACTCGTCTACTGCAGTAGGGGTGTAGGGGTGTGGTCAACTGGCAAGCGCCCCTGACAGGGCTAGGGCGGCCAAGGCATGCGTGTGTGCTTCGATTGACTTCATCTCATCTTCGATGATGGTTGGCGACGGCGTCGACTCGAGAGAAAAGTTTGATAAGCAGCGAGAAAGCGGAAGAAAAATCGGTCGGGAGAGGGGACGAAGCGTGAGGTGAAATGCAAACCGATGGCAAGCAGCAAAACGGAGGCAGAGAGGACCTCGAGCGACTTCGCCATCACCTCTCCGAACATCGACTGGTCTCACCGCGTCCCTTTTTATCTCTGGGAACTGACGTTCCAAACTGCCAACTGGGTCATCGTGGTCCACTTTCTTCCTGGTATCTCTTCAACTTTTTCCTGAGCTATTTTGTCGGGTCCACCCACGTGTGAGTGCTGGGCTGCGGCTGATTGGATCCGAGCGGCTTAAGGTGGGGGCTTCTGACGGTGTCGAGTGGGGGTCACCGCAAGCCATGACCGGTTTGATATCAAAGCTGACATTGGCTTTTGCTCTGGGTTTTTTTTCATTGTCCGGCGCTGTGTGCCTGAGGAAATCTTTTTCGAGAAAATTTGTTCCAGGGGATATCCCGTTTGAGCCTTCGTTTTTGGCAATCCTGAACATCTACAATGCTCACTCTTGAGCCTCAGCATCCCAACAGCCCAGTGGTTGTGAGGCGGTCTTACGTGCTCCTGCCGTCTCAAAGGCCGAGCTGATAAACGTTGGGCCTGCTCGAGACGTCCGGTTCTCGATTAGCCGGCTGTTACGGACTCAACCTTGAGGATTCCCTTTAGCCTTGATACAGTAGCCCACTTCTCATGATTCGTGTTCCTAGCCCAAGGGGGCATGTTCCTCAAGGACAAGTCGCAGACGGCTCCGGCCTCAGGCAAAGCCGAGTCCAAGATCACTCTGTTTTTTTTTCTCTCCCACTCCCGGTCCAGGGATTCCCTTCGCCGCCCAGCCTCCCGACAATGCCCGAGATCGGTGCGAGGGCGTGTGTGTGTTTGGGTCTCTGTGGTTACTGGTGGAGGGTGGTCCATGATATGTCAACGACCAGTCATGTCTTGCCCTGATGGGGACGCCTCGCTCATTGCGAATCCATCCCCGGCGCCGGGTCCACCGAGCGAGCAGACGAACGGGACAGGCGTGGCCCAGTGAATGAACAAACGGTGTTCACCAATGTCTCTCCTGTTTGATCCGATCTCTGCGAGCGAGAAGGGAGAAGCCTGAGGCTTCATCAGGACGGTGGAACCGTGGCCTGGCGGCCGAGCCATCTGGATCAACTTCCGCCGTCCCGTTGCCCGGGCCCCTGCCCTCTCTCTCTCTACCGAGCTTGCCCGTCACCTGAGCGAGAGCTTTTCCCTTCCGAACCTGCTTTTGAGCTTTTTCTCTCTTCTCCTTCCTCCTTCCACTTTACCTACCTCCATCCCAATCTGTCCTCTTTTCCTATCTTCTTCCTTCCAGTCCATCACCCGTCTATCCCACAATCTCCCCTCCCATCAGTCACAATGGCCTCCACTCGCGTCCTCGCTTCCAGACTCGCCACCCAGATGGCCACCAAGGCCGCCCGCCCTGCGGTGCGCGTCTCTGCCATGCCCAAGCGCACCATCACTGGTAAGTTTTGAACGGAGGAAAGAAGTGAAGGGACGGGAAGGCATCGAAAAGACCGACGCCGACGACGAGCCAACTGAGCACATACACCCAATTGGCCTCTCGCGGCACCGATCTCGATATCAACGAGAGATAGCTTCCCGATGTTGTCGCCTTCCCATCCCTCCGTCGAGAGAGATAAATGAGAGAAGACGAACCCGCTCTGACATTCGATTGCGAAAATTTTCAGGCTTCTCCAGCCCCCTGCAGGCCGTCAAGCGCCAGCAGGCCACCACCATCAAGTCCTCCAAGGTCTTCACCCAGGTCCAGGCCAAGCGCGCCTACTCCTCTGAGATCGCCCAGGCCATGGTCGAGGTCTCCAAGAACTTGGGTATGGGTTCCGCCGCCATCGGTCTGACCGGTGCTGGTATCGGTATCGGTCTCGTCTTCGCCGCCCTCATCAACGGTGTTGCCCGCAACCCCGCCCTCCGTGGCCAGCTCTTCTCCTACGCCATTCTTGGTTTCGCCTTCGTCGAGGCCATCGGTCTTTTCGACCTCATGGTTGCCCTCATGGCCAAGTTCGTATGTCATCACCACTGCCTCACATGCCATCGAGACTCATCCAAGCTAACCCTCGTCACAGACGTAAGCGATTTATTTCGCGCTGGCGAGCTGGGGAGATGCGAAAGGGACGGCTTTCGGACGGAGCAGTCTTCTCTCGCGTTTTTTCCCCTCGGGACAGGTTCGCCTATGGTTACGCAATGGAGCAACAAACTCTCCACACTGCGTAACGACCCAGAGTTAATAGACGGGATAGACAGCATGGTGGGCATTTAGAAGTATAGAGGTCACAGACCGCGCAGCTTTTGCTGTGTTGTATAGATGGAGAACGGCTCGTGGCAGACGGAGACGCGGGCACTCGCACTACTCTTACCAGCGAAAAAGTTTTGCATACTCCCCCGATCTTTCTTGCTTCAGCCAGTGTTTCCCACCCCCCGTGGCTCCTGGCCCTGACACAATTTTTTCTGTAAAAATACTACAAACCTCAAAACTCATGATTCTCCGAACTCTTGATGAACAGCCTTGCTAGCATCGTGATGCGAAGTCAAAATCGAAAACTGCGAAACCAACCAAGTCTGGGAAAAGTCCGCTCACTCGCATCTCGGGATGCACTTCATCGCGAGAGCTCCCCCCCTGGTGGTCGAGGAAACCGCGTCCCCCATCTCCACTCTTGGACCGTGAGCTTGAAGCTTTGAGATCTCGAACGAGGCGAATTGGCCAATGTGAGGGGAGAATTGGGCGAGCTCTAACCCTCGAGCTCATTGCGGGTGTGTCCCGTCCTCTGGACTGCGGGAAGACCCAGGGAAGCATCCCCATGGGGTTTTCTCGCGAAGAGAACACACCAGTGACACCACGACCAGCTCGCCTCATCTGATCCCGTCCGTCTCCCGCTCCCCTTGAACGGCCCTCACCACTAGGTTCGATCCGTGATCACGCCTCGATGGAACGAGTGGGTATCCGTAGGGCGCCAGCAGTGAGCCGCGAGGCCTGCTGTCCGCACACCGCCGGTGATCTCGACTCCTCCATCTCTCACTCTCGCTTGAGCTCGCGACCGCCACGCAGGCAAGGCCACGGTGTACCGCTGCCAGACTGCCCAGCTCGCCGCCCAGTTGTCCAATCTTGAAGCCCGACTAAAGCTCGGTCTCCGAAAAGTATGTGCTCCGCTCGCACGCGTCCTTATCGTCGACGCCTTGGCTCCGAGTCGTGCGTCCGACACCACACCAAATTCTCGCCCCCCCCGCCATTTCGCTTTACTGCTCGGTGCCCAGATTGCGTGCCTGCTCTCAAACGACAAGGGAAAACTTTTACCGTGGTAGCCTTTGCGAGAGCCAAAACATGAGATGAAATGAGACGCCTGAGGGGATAATAAATCTCGAACCCGCCTTGAGTTCATGGTCTCGTCGATAAGCTCCATTAGGAGCATCGACAATCGCAAAGTCAACTTTGCTCGGATCTCGATCATGACACTCTTCGGTGGAGGGACACTGGGGCCCGCTACTCGGTTTTCCGACACCTTGCCCCGGGAGCAAACCAAGTCCGCATCGAGGACCCGTCTGTCCGTTCCTCCTTTTCCCACTGGGGACGCGCGAACCGTTTCGCGAGTGAATTATCCGACCGGACCACCTCCTGTTATCGCGGGTGCGTGCTATCCTCTTTTTCCTCTGGCCGACCCTCGTTCGCTGGGCCCCGTTTGGGATCGGCTGGTGCGGGTACCCCCCCCCCCCCCCCGACGAGACGAGACGAGACGATCGAGACGGCCGGGTGGCGGGATGGCGAGGCTCCACAGGTTATGGCATCATGACTTTCTCTTTTTCTGTACCAAACCCCTTCCGCACACCGTTTCGTGCGTAGCTCTTGTCCACCGTTGTTGCGAAAAGTGGGCGTGCGCCGTCGTCGGCGGTTCGTGACTCCCGGACGTGTCGACGATGGTTGCGAGTACGATGGGATGTCGTTGAAAGGATTAAGTAATCCCTTTTTTCTACTTATGACGACGGCCCAGCGGTAAGGTAATGACAGCCTTTCCCCTCACGCAGGTCTCGTTCGATTTTTCCCGAGACCTGGGCTCACGCTTTCTCCAATTCCTCGGAAACCATGCACCTTTCGGTGAGGAGAAGGACTGAACCGAGGGCCTGGGCGAGTGCAACGGCGACACGCATAGCAGAGAAGCGAGTGCTGCTCGACCCACCTTTTGCCTGTTTGGGACGGGACTGGGAAGGGGGTCGTGTTCTCTGGCTTCTAGAACATGTGCGGTTCGTCTGTTTTGATGACGGGTCCTGGGAATGCGTGGGAGTTGGACGTGCAAAGCAAAGAAAGCAGGCTTCGTTTCCGGGACATGGAGATGGTAGATATCGTGAAGGTTTGTTAGGGTGCTGTGGGACTGTTTGCTCGAGGTCTGCTATGGGAAACGCGGGCGTGCTCTGTTCGCGAGTCAGCCTACGCGACTGCGATGGCAGCGACGGGCACACTGCTTCTGGAGTCTCTGCTGCCCAAGACGGCCAGGAGCCGTCAACGGTCGACCGAACACGGGATGCCGCGAAACCCTCTCCGTCGAGCATGGGTCACAAGGGGGACGGCTTCGAGCGAAGTCCGCCTGCCCAACGGGCGACGGCGGCGACGGCGATGTCCTATGTCGACACCCGGCCCAGGCCACAAAACGGAAGATTGAAAGTCGGCCCCCGCCCCCCATGGGGAAGCAGTCCCGCAAGTTCGCCAACTAGTACTGTGGATGCCGTGCTGGGGATGGCATGTCACGGGGAGCAGCAGGCTGTGTGATGACTCGAACTGGGAGGGGTCGATGGCTCCTCTCCGGACAAGCGTGATTACGGAGGACGAGCAGGATGCTGTAGACCGGAGACAAGTTTCCGGTCCCTGCTTTCCCATGAGTGACGTCTATCTGGAAGCTTTAGCGTTCTAGGCTGACGTCCTGTTTTCTTGCTGGCACTGGCAAGGCTTCCTTTGCACGACGCCTGACATCTGCTCCTGATGCAGAACTTGAGAGAGCTCCTGTGGCTGGCAGGGCAGGCTGGTGATCACTCTCGACTTGGAGATGCACTGCAGCTTGCTTCCCCTGCCTGGCGGTGTCCGGGACCTTGAAGGCATAGCTAGCCCTCCGAACGGTGAAGGGCCGGAGAGCATCAACATCTGACGAGCTTCGAGGAACCTCTATTCTGTACTCGGATATCAAATCTAGTTTCTCTCTGGTCATCACATGTCCTTCCTCCCTCTATTGTCTCCGGGACCCGGCCAACGCCAGGACGAGACGGATGCTGTCAGGCAACGGGACGGCGGCCTTGACATGGAAAGCCCAAACCAAGCTTCGAGGCGGTTCACAACTATGGGCCGCCGTTTCTTTTTTTCTTCTTCTTTTTTTCTCGTGCTGCCGCCATCTTTTGCGGCGGGCGCCCATGTGTAACCCAGCCTCTCTGCCAGCCTCGTCGTCGCCGAAGCTTGTTCTTCGGGTAGACAATTTCCGCCATCACAGAATATGTCTAGGCAGTTACGCCACGGACGCCCTCGACTTGACAGGTTTAAGCCCCAACACTTTCAAAAGATCGATGCCTCAGCCTCTCACGCCGGGGGGTTAGCTTTAGAGCTGCTCGACAAGCTCGAGGTCTTGATCCCACCACTTATGACCACTCGGGCCAAAAGCCTGGCGTGAGCATCATTCCCACAAGCAAAACTGGTCTCAAACTGTGATGATACCGAAAGACAGCGCACATGGCTATACTCTGCCTCGTTTCATGTAAGCAAAGCAACCGCTTAGACACCTTTGATAAGGGCGGGTACGCGAGGGAAGCGAGGTTTTGCAAATGCTCTTTGAATCCATACAATCCGAGACCGAAGTCTCGATCTAGAATCCGGTAGCCGCAAGCTCGTTACACCTCTGGAGGTCCATCACCTACTGCTTGAGTATTGAGACAGCGAGAATAAGCACAAGTAGTTGCACACGCGTTCTCCATCATACAAACAAACGAATGATGTCAGGAACTTCCTGATGCGGATAGTTAGCGGGAGGGCAGTGCATTTTCTGCTGTCGGCATCTTGTAAAGGCACACAAGTCTGGACAGAAAGCCTAGACTTAGGTATGGTTAGCCACGAGCCATTGTGACCTCCGAGGACCATCACTAATCACAAGAATTTTCAGACGGCAGCACAACTCAAGCACATACCCGGAAGCTTCGTACGTATCGCGTTTCGTACTAAACAAAGAAGTCATACCCAGCACTCCTTGACGTGGGCAAGGGGACGCGCAAAGGGTATGAGATACTGCTGTCTGCGGCCTGTCAAGGCGCACAGGTCTGAACGTGAAGTCTGGGTTCAGGATTGGGCACGAGTTCAGTGGGCTCCTCTACAGTTTCGTGTAGCCATCGTCTTTCGTTATCATACTCAGTCATATGCAGAAAGGTGGTATGAACGCAGTAGAGCGGACTGCGGGCCGATGAAAAGACTGGCTGATAGGCATGAGATACCTATCAAACACAACATGTGCCATGCAAGCCCCGCCAGAAGCGTTGCCAGGCAGATTGGTTCGAGACGATTTGTCCTGACGATTACGAGTCTCAATCAAAACAGGCAACCACGACTCTTGATCGACACCGGGGTAGCGACCGAGCGGATGTGTATCAGCCATTGTCCGTGTCAGGTCAAACTTGCGGCATCGCCGTATTCGTCGCCTAGCCCACAGGCGTATTCCTTCGTTTCCACGTCTTCCACGTCGCCATCAGAGGCGGAGATAAGGTGTACTTGAATGGGCCATCACCTTTGCCAAGCATCGGCCAGCGTCCAACCTGGGGATGCATTGCCTCGTGGACCTCATCGAGTTGTTGACCACGGCGCTCCACTAATCTTATCCTATTCTCTCGGAGCTTGGAAGGTTGAACAGGCTCGGCTGCTTCTGAGCTGAGAACTATGCAGGAGATCGTGGCCAGTGACCTCTAGTCAAGCAATGGGCAAACGCGGAGTGCATATAGAGCATAATCGAGTCAGCAAAAGCTACATCTGGCCTTGATTTGTGTTATCCAGAGGCTGATCGCAAGGTACCACCATCTTGGCATCATTCGCACAGTCAGCATCGCCAACCTCCGCAGGTACAGGCCGAGCGGTGGGGGGCATAACTTCATATCATAAAAATCTTGGATATCTTTCACTCATCGTCCTCCTCCACATCCTGCTTCTTGATAGCGTACCCATCCATAAACCCATCCGGATCACACACCTTCTCCAAACTGATACGGTTCGCAGCAACCCACGCCCAAACAGCCGCCTTGTCGACCCTGACCCTCGGCACATCCGGCCTCGGCTCAGGCTCGGGTTCGGCGTCCTCCATCTCCATATCCTCGTCTGCTTCCTCCCCGTCCTCTGTTTCAGCGCCATCGCTCTTCTTCTTGTTCTTCTTCTTCTTCGGAGGCGGCTTCCCGGGACCCTTGTCAGCCTCCATCACAAGCCCCATCTCTCTCAATGTGGCGAGGCAGTCGTCCAATGCGATCCACGTCGCCCGACTACAATCCTCAAGATCAACCAACAACGTCGGATCGGCATCCCCTCCCCCGCCCCTGCCGTTAGTCGGACAACTCAGCAACCATCTCGCCACTTCACCGCCCCAGAACCGTTTATATCCCTTCCGACCCAGCTCAGAAATGGGCTTCTCCGGCCCGCCCAATAAACCCTCACGGCGCGAGATCTCGTACGACACGCCCATCAGCAGCGCGCCGAGGCCTTTCCGCTGCCAGGGTGGGAACACGAGGATGCAGGCGAGATTGTTGTTGTCCCAGGACATTTTTTCTTTGGAGAAGAAGCCGACGATGTGCGGGCGTGGCAGCGAGTCTGGGGCGTTAGGTTTCAGAGGCGGGGTGTAGACGAGGAGGAAGTAGTTGAAGCCTCGGACGTCGAAGAAGACGGATTTGTTGTCGAGGAAGAGTTTGGCGAAGAGGGAGAGATTTTGGCAAAAGAGCTGCGGCGACAAGTTAGCACGTAATCCTTTCCTTGATAATAGCTAACCCGAGAGCGAAGTGAGGAATGGGGGTCTTTTACTCACCACATCCTGCTCCCCATCCACCTCCCACACACTCCACTCCCCCTCGTCCGTGACATAATCCTCCGTATACTTGGGCGCGACATTCGTCTTCTTTCCCGTAGTCCGCACAATCTCCTTGCGCACCAGCCTCCTACCGCGCGGGTGCACGTAGACCTTCCTTCCCGGAACCATCCCCGCGCGCTCGCACACGCGAACGTGGCCCCACCATGCCACCAGCTCCTTGGAGTACTTGAAGCAGACGGGACACACGTACAGCCTATCGAGCATAGGCGCGTCGCCGCCCTTGCGCTGGTGGTTCTTCGCGCCTCCGCTGCTGTTGTTCGCGAGGTCGTGGGACAACGAGTTTTTGCTCCCGCCGCCCTTCGCCCCCGCGGCGTCGCCGAGGACTTCCTTGCCGTAGTAGGACGGGTACCATGCGCGAAAGCAGATGTTGCCGAGCATAACCTTGTCGATGTTGCGGTCTGTCCGAGGGGCGGATTTATCATTCGTCCGAGGGGCCGCTGCCGGGGCTGGCTTCGAGGGTGTCGATGACGTTGGGGGCACAGGGACAGGGACGGCGGTGACGGTCGTGGGGATAGTGTGGTATGGTCGTGTCGATACGGGCCGGAAGTGTTGCGTGATTGGCGGCTGACCTGTGGGAGGGCTCGGGCGGACGAGGCTGCCGGTCCGGTGTATCTGGGTCTGCGGTGCCTGGTATGTGATCTTGGGCGCGACAAGGGTCACGGGTCTGACGTTTTCCTTCGCCTCCTTGGCCGCCATCATGGGAGGATCAACTGCAGTTCCGCGTCTTTGACGGATTGCGCGTGAATCTGGGGGTGTGGAGGCCGAGGGCTGCTGGCCTGTCGGTTGAACGTACGGTGACGGTTGGTGTGGAGGATGCGACGTCGAAGAGGAGGGAGGCACGGGTATAGGTATCGGGGTCTCTGAGATCCTGGCCAGCGGCTGTGGTTTCGAAGTCGAGGGAAGACGTCCGCCGGGGTGCTTCTCCTCGGCGGCGGCAGCGGCGGCG
>JAIMZG010000211.1:0-57486 GCA_020466075.1 Colletotrichum coccodes | reverse complement strand
TTTGCTCTTTTTTTTTTCTCGCAATCGCAAGTGTTCGCGAGCTGTCAGGACTCAGCCGCGACCACCTCGGGAACGTGCCATTTCGTTTGCTGGAGCGGTTCCCCCTTTCTGCGAACTCTGTCAGCTTGGTCCGAGTCTTGGTCTCTCAACGAGTGGATGAGCGCGTCGCCGAGGTCGAACATGGTCCAACACCTGAAACCCCGCGTAAAGAGCATTGCATTGCATTCTCGCTCTGCATGCGGTGCAGCCCGCCCGACGGCGGCTGTCCTGCCGAGCGAGTGAACCAACCGTACTTGCGGTGGAAAATGAACAAACTTCTTGGAAGTGTGGTGTCGGTCCAACCCAACCTGGGCGCCAATGGACTGTTGCGTTCCCATCGATGGAATCTGAGCCGTGTGATGTAACCTGAAATCCAGTTTCGGTCGGTGCGGCGGCCCCAGAGCCCCCGGAAATACCGATTCACATTCCTATGCCCCCGTCCTGCCCCTGAAGAGATGCTTTGGTTCCGTCGCTGAGTCATCAGCTGAGGAGACAAAGTCTATATTCTGGGCCTCCCTGGCTGGCTTCATCTCCCAGTTGGCGTTCAAGCTTGGAGCGAGTCCGTCGGACTGCGTTCCGTGAGAAGTATTCATCTTTTCAGTCCGCCATTGGAAATGTAGAACAGACTCTCATCATGGGGGTCTCCGATCACTGAGCAACTAGGACCAAAACCCTTATGTCGAGGACCTCACAGCAATTTGACCGAGCAAAATGCCACAAGGAACGACCGACTCGCCAACAACGCAGTGGGCCACGCCTCCGAATCAAACTTTCGTGGGTCTCTCCACTTTGAGGAGCAGTGTGACCTGTCGATCTGTTGATTTTCGTTGAAAATCAATCTCTCTACGCGTATGTATTCTCGCCGGGGCAACTCTGGTTCGGCTCGTGTTCGGTTCTTTGTTACGGTTCGACGGATTGACAACTATCAGACATAAGCCCATCGTCCAAGTCCATCGTCCGATTCCAGTCTGAGAGGGAAACCCGGGAAGGGTACACGGAAACCTGCATTGTGGGAAGTGAAAACGTGCCAATTGCCTAGCAAATCTTTTCCCGAGGTGCCAATTGACGCCTCGATTTTTTAAACTATAAACTACTCCTGCACTCACCTTCTCTTTCCTCTGTCTAGCAAACCCTGTGAGCTTAGCTTGGCCCAAGGTGGCGAAGCTTCGAAATAGAGTTAAGGTGACAACTTAGAGCGTGCTTCGCTACTGACTAAGGCCTTCCATTTATAGTATCCCTTTGAGACCCAAGGTTCATCTTTGGAGGGTTCGAGACTGATAGGTTTAAGGCTACAGGGCAGGTTTTTACGGTGGCTGCTGATATTGTCAGCTTCTTTTTGCCATCGAGTCTAATCGCCGGAGTGAATCATACTATCCATGGCGCTGGTTATGGCTGATTCTAGTTGGTAAGCCGGTCACACGTACTAGAATGCCGAGGCGTTGGTGGCGTGCTCCTCGACAATGACAGTTCGACCCCGGATTCGGCTTCAGCCCGGCTAGCGGTCGACTGTGGTATTACTCGTCTGCTGGCGCCCAGTCGTTGCGCCCGCCGAAAACATTCCATGGTTGCGGGATTGTAGAGTTCTTAAAGGCCTTCAAGTGAGAGTCATTGATAGGCCCTCGTCGCCCCAAGCAGGTGAAGAGACCATCTCCAAGCACCATGGCCAGCCGTGAGCTGTCAGATCTCAGCGTCAAAGCCGTCCTAACAACTAGCGCTTAAGAGAAGTGACCAACGTACCAATCAATCCCTTCTGCCAACCTTTTCTACTCGTTACAGGACGATATATTGCCCCAGTGAGGACTGCCTGCGTTGGGGAGTGAGTTAGCCTTTCCGTACACAAAAACCGTACACTGGCATCAGATTGGCCCACCCCCGCTTGTATTTTAGTTACTGATTCTCTTACCATGCTCGAGATTGCGTAGGAGCACGCAGGCAGAGTATCACAATATTATAGCTCCCTGGAGTAATTCGTAGGCCAAAGCGGATACAATGGGCACCGAAACGTGGCAAGAGGACTCTTCAACCACATCGAATACTGGATTGGTTAGTTGCCAAGCTCTACTTGGGCGCTAGAATCATGGAAAGGGGATGAGGACGGCGGCTCCTTACGGAAGTTTTGAGTTTTCATCTTAAACTAATCAAATGATAGGGCCATAGCGGTTCAGAATCATCTTTTCCCAATTAATTTTCCTGTCTTTTTCTTTCCCTGGAAGGCCTGGAAGGTCGCACACATGCCCATCTGTCGTGGGATGCAACACCAGAAATGCAAACAATGCCAGTACCTCGGTTCACGAATCCTGACACAACTAGATTTATCTAATCCAGTTCACCAAATGATCGCTCTGCACAGCCGTATTAATCCATATCCCTTCGCCTAGGCGTCCGAAATGCATAATCATTATTCAGGATCTCGCCGCCCTCACCGAATCCGAGGAAAGCGGGCCCGGGGAAGTATGCCGGACAAGACTCCGCCGAGCCGCAGGCACGAGGTGGAGGTCCGGTCTCAGCAACATTTAAATTGGGTTGAAATATGTCACTTCGGTATTGCCTCATTTCTAAATCTCTCTGCGTCATGGTGGTGGCGGAACACTCGAGGCTTTCCGAGTGAGTTCCTCATTCGAATGCGATGTCTCCGTCACGCAACACATTTACACTCGAAAATCGAACATCTTCCGTCGTGTCATACAAGGCCTTAAAGGCTGGGGCATTGATAGTTCTTCAGAAGTCATCACGACTCATATCACAACTCATATCGCAACTCTTGAAGAGCGTCCACTGTGAACTGATATTCTCAACATACCGAATGTGCCGGGCGCTCTCGTGATTCCTGTCTTCGGATCCCTCATGAAAGAGCACTCCGAGCGCGTAGCTGTCGAACTTACAGGGAATCGGTGAGTCGCTGTCGAAGGGGCCGAACGTATCCAACATCCAGACACTCAGCTTGGGGCACCACCTTGTGTGGTCTGTTTCCCAACGCACGGGAAGCCAATGGTAATTGAAGAATGACTCGAGTCTTCTGTAGTTGAACCGGTACCAAGAATGGATGGGTCTCGTATCGTGGACATAATTGTTGCGCGGCGGGTCACGGAGAGGGTGAATAACGGATTTCGTGTAGCCAACCAAAGCAGCTCTTGGTCTTTCCAGTTCCTGAGATCCACGGCGAAAAGACAAGATCACATTCTCCGGGCGGATGTGGTAGTGGGTCATACCGACCTTGTACTGCTTGACGATGTCGGCCAGGAGATCTTCCATCGTGCTGAGGCGAGTGACCGCGTCCACTTGCAGGAGTGCCTTGGTGTTGTCGCCAAGTCCGGAGCTGTTGCCAACATAGATCTGCCTGCCGGCCTCTTCGCTCACAAATAGATTCTACAGACGGATGCCGTCGATGAACTTCAAAGCGATGACACCAACGTATCTGGTGCGACCTTGGTAGTCGGGGGCCAGTGCTTTGAACCTCAGCAGACCAGCAACCGAACCATTGAGGTGCAATGTGAGGGGCTTCGGTGAGGCCATGCTTGTACAGGAATGCATACGCCCCGACTTCGTCGCTCAATGCCATGTCCGCTCGCGTGGTGACCTTGAGTTACATGTCTATGGGAGTGACGATTCAGGGAAAGAACATGAGGTCGAAAGCTATCTTTCTTGACTCGTCATTCATTCTGGATCTTGCGGTCGAGGTTGTGCGGTTGATTCTTCTCTTGGAAGACCATCGCCACACAAGTAAGCTCCTTGTCCCCCTCGGATTGGCCGTTCCTTCGTCATTCAAATCCGGTAGCCGGGTAGTACTTCCACCCCCAAGGCTTCGGCGCTCTGTGTGGCATCAGACTCGGGATCTGTCCCCGGGAGTAAAGCTTCTCGTGATCCTCCGAGAGAGTTGCGGCGTCAGAAAATGGCATTTTAAGGATTATCGAAGGCGGGCGGCGCGGAGACAAATTTTCGGACTGGCTCGAAAGAATGTTAAGCCGAGGTCGATTTGAAGTAAAGAACTTATTCAACTGCGAACTGTGAAAAGACTGCACCTTTGGGGCAATATTAGTGTCGACCACTACAAACGACCAAGCAGGTGTGGAGGCAACCTTTCGGACCGAATCGAAGGGGCCTCTCGATTCCAAGATTCTCTTACTCCAAGTCGCCGTCTGGTTCAAGATGCAAATTGGGGAGGGGGTGGTGGTCGGACAAAGTTTTTATATTTGTTTTTGAATTAAAGCAAAGGGAAGGCTTCGACTTCTTTGGCACACAGTCACTCTGGGCGCAGCATAGCTGGCATGTATGTACCTAGACATAGCCTGTATGGTTTTTGAGCTCTGGAAAGTGGTTGAAAAAGATGCTTTTTGGTCGACAAAACGCCGGCGCTGAAGCTGGGGGTTGACAGTCCGGGGGGGTCGGCGTTGTGGGGCAAAGTCCGGAGGGGTTTATCGGAAGGCAAACACCGAAATTATGCAGGCCCAGTACGTGTAAGTTAATGTTGACGGGCACAGTAAGAAGTACTATAAATATATGGCTCTTAGGTACTTAAGTCCCTATGAGTGAAAAGTCTCGAGGTATATTCTCAGCATATGCCAAACATAGGCAGAGAGAAGTACTATAATTATGAAGCGTTTAGGTGCTTAAGTCCCGATAGGGTAAAAAGCTCGAGGTATATCCTCAGTATGTACTGAGCATATGCTGTCCTGTTTAGTACTATATACACTGTGCTGTACTTTTTCATCTTCTGCATAGAGTCCAATACCCCCCAGGCCTTAGACCCACCACCGATACCCTGCTCACCCGGTTCACCCGGCTCACCCTGGATCGCGCGACCTTAGGGCGGCGGGTGATCCGGCCGCACCTGAACGGCAGAGTGGCCTTGGTTCTGGCGCCATGCCTGTCTGCCGGCGATGAACTGCACCGGAACTGTCTATGGGGTTGCATTCCGCCGCAGTCCCTGAGGTTTCGCAAGATCGAGGCGTTCTTGGCAAAGGCCAAGCTTTATTGGCAATCGAACTCAGTTGCTGCTGGCGTCTACAAGCCGCGAGCAGACATTTATATCATGGACGTGGCCGATCGTGGCTCTGCTCTCTCGCAGGCAATGACACCGAAACTTTTGTTGCAGCAACAACAACAACAGATTCGACCATCCGAATTGACATTTCCACGATAAAGAAAGTGGCCGGCATCTTCTGAGGAGCTGCGGAGGAACGATACGCCTCGGACAAGCTTAAATGCCCCCCGCCGGACACGTTCCGCTTAGCGGCCAAGCAAAACACCGCGGGCGACATTGACTTCTGCACCCTAATGAGCCGACAAAAAGCGGCCCTTCGTGATGGTGGGCGCCGGTCGACACACCAGACAGGCCGCATATTCAGACTCCTAACGAATACATGTAAGCAGGCAAGGTACGCGTCCGGTCTCCTTCCCGAGGCGATATGTCGTCGATTACTGATCGATGCATCTTTTGCTGAGGGAACAACTCCCGACATCACTTCCTAGAGACCAGTGGCAATTTTGTTGCCGAAGTTCCGTTCATCTATCTATCTGATTGCAAGCAAGGGGGATCAGTTACCCCATACTCCTTTGGCGCCGTGACGATGGGAGACACCCTCTCTCGGCAGAGTGCCCATGCAAAGAGTATTCGAAACGCGTCTTTACATCACAACATGGACAAATCGATTGTGCACTGTGACCTTGGATGCCACCACAGCATCTGTCAAGTTGGCCCGTCTCCCTTTGTGATCAACTTCCGCTTAAAGAGACGTCGGTTCCATTCGAGTAAGGTTCTCAATATGCTCGTTTTGGGTGTTTGCGGAGATGACAAGCATAGGCGGAACGGGCTGCTCAATGTGCATCGACTCACGTGCCACGTACCCCCCGTTACCATCCACGAGTGACTCGGTGAACCCCAGGTTTGACGTTCGGGAACTTGGAACAAGCCGGTAGCCCACTTCATACCCCACGAGACTGGAACAGGAGTCATGTATGCAAGACTTGCAGTTGCATCTGAGAGCGCACAGAGTTGTAAAGTATTTGTTGAGTGGACTAAGGGTCGATATAAACGGCTAGAGGGAACGGACAATCTAGGGTCATCCCCGTCCCGCCCCCAGAGCAGTTGACCGAGCCCCACGCTTCCGCGCCGACCTCCACGGGGGGTAACAGAAGGCATTGGATACCTCCGCATCCTCCCACACACGACTCCATGATGGAGTTATCTATATGCTCGTGGGGCCACAGATACGCGCACGAGCTAAAAGCCGCCCGATCTCCTCTCCCATAGGACAGAGGAGAAGACCATAGCGCAGTGTCTTCTGTCTCCCTTCCCCCGTCTTTCGATCAGTCTCTGAATGTGTCATCGTTACGGCACACTGCTTGGATCATGGGTTCCAGGAAGTACTTCGGCCTGGCGGGCAACGCCCTCAACAACCTCAGAATAGCTCTTATCATCGCGCCCAGTTTCATTCTCTACGGTTACAACATTGGCGTTGTCGGCGGCCTGCTGACCGAGGAGGACTGGGTCAAAACTTTCCCCGAAATCGACACGGTCAATACCTCTGGGGATGAAAAGTCTCGAAACTCGACGTTGCAGGGACTCGTCGTCGCTACCTTCACGATCGGCGCTACTATTGGCTCGCTTTCTTGCTCATGGACCGGGGATATCTATGGACGTCGAAACATCATCTTCTTTTCTTCCATACTCACCCTCATCGGCGAAATCCTCATGGCTGCTTCCTTCGGACTACCGCAATTTGTTGCTGGCCGTGTTCTCACTGGCCTCGGCATCGGCCAACTCAGCTCCATCGTTCCGGTCTGGCAGTCCGAAACTTCCGCCGCGGGGAATCGAGGCCGACAGGTTGTCATATCCGGCGTGTTCATGTGTGTTGGGTACATGCTCGAATCGTGGATCGATCTTGGCTTTTTCCAATAACACTCCGGCCCTATCACGTGGCGGCCGCCCCTGGCCATCGCTGTCTCCTTCTCAGTCGTCCTCATGACCTCGATCTACTTCTTCCCGGAGTCGCCTCGCTGGCTGGTCATGAAAGGGAAGAGCGATCAGGCGCGCGCAGTAATTTCCGTACTGAGTTCGCTTCCTGCAGACTCTCTCGAGGTTCAAGCCGAGCTGTCTGGTATCGAGTATTCCCTCGAAGAGACCAAGGGCACTCAAGTCTCCTTGAAAGACGTCTTGAAGATGGGCGAGGACAAGCTTCTGTACCGGTTTTGCCTCTGCATGTCGCTGCAGTTCTTCCAACAGATGGCGTAAGTGCCCTCGCAAAACCAAAACATGTCTTCAAACCACTTTGGCTAATGTTTTCTCTACTTCAGCGGTTCCAACCTGGTCAGCGTCTACGCACCGATCCTCTTCCAACAGGGCCTCGGACTCTCCAGCCAGTACTCTCGTATCCTCAGTGGTGGTACCTTGACGTGGAAGTTCTTGGCCTCTTTCATCGCCTTCTTCACCATTGATCGCTTCGGTCGCCGTGCCGCCTTCGTCGTCAGCGGTACGGGCATGTCGTTATGCATGATCGCCCTTGCCGTTGCCACGTCATTCGGAACCGACAACTATCCGGCTCAGATCGCCGCTGCATTCTTCATTTTCCTCTACAACACATGGATTCCAATCGGCCTCATGGGTGCCAACTACCTTTATTGCACGGAAGTCGCTCCCTTGCGACTGCGCATGGCGATGTCGTCGATCTCGACCGCCAACCACTGGCTTTTCAACTTCTTGGTCATTATGGTCACCCCAGTCGCTCTAGATACTATTGGCTGGCGCTACTACATTGTGTATGCCGTCATTGCCGCTGCGATGCCTGTCACGGTGTACTTCCTCTTTCCCGAGACGACGGGCCGCAACCTCGAGGAAATCGACCTGCTGTTCCGCGAGTCACCTTCGGTTATGGCCACAGTCAAGTACGCCAAGACGCGACCGATCGCAATGCCACAAGAGTTCAACTCGGAGAAGGACGAGAAGGCCACACATCTGGAGGGCGCCTAAGGGCCGTCTCACTTGTGCAGGGAGAGGATTAAGGGAAGAGCCAGGGCGCTGATTTACATTGCTTTCACGGAGCTTATGGAAGGAGATACATGCGACAGGCTGCGATACTCCAGGCAATGCTCCTAATTATTTCTGTCAGAATGCAGGCTCAGTTGTAGCGTGAGATCGAATAGTGTAGAAGAGGGAAACACACCCAGTTGAAGAAACCCAAACGCGCAAATCAATCTTAAACCGGCGCTCATTTCCTCGAATCCCTTGGTGAGGAATAAAATCATATGGCATTCCGGGAAGTGGGATGGCTTCCATCGGGACGATCATCGACATTCCGTTTCTCCCCTCGCTTCAACCCCACCTCCCACACTCCATCGGTCTGAGCTAATTAATGTTTGGAGATCGACACGTCAGGCTTGCCTTTCCTAACGGTCTCTGGGATATCTTTCGGGGGCAAAGCATTTTTAAATTATGGAAACACTTCCGGCAGAGAACCCTAGCTTTCGGTAAGGGGCGGCGTGTTCCTGCGCTAGAGCCAACAACGCCGGCAACGCTTCATGAACATGAGCCACACTACCAGTTCATCCGACAAACTAGCTTTGTGGGGTTGATGCGAGCCAATCGTGTATCTGTTTAGTCTTCTAAAAACAACACCAGGACCCAAGTCGTTCTCCACGATGCTTGTTTGTCAGGATGCTCCTTAATGCTGGTTCCTGAACAGCATGACGATCTATTAATGAGGCTCAGAGGTGGACAACGTCACCCGGTTCGGGAGACGCGTCGTGCTTGCTGACGTGCACGGAGATCGCCGTGCTGGCAAACATTCGGAGAAAAGGAGTTGGAAGTTCTCCTATATAAATCTCGAAGGATGTTGACTCTGAGATGTTAGGACAGCATCAAAGCATCGCCAACCATCGTGTTTCTATTCACTCTCGCTCGAAATCCGACACCATGAAGTTTTATAGTCCTTGCTTGTTGATGGCAGCCTCCTCGGCCGTGGCCCAGACTACCACCTCGGCCCCGACAGCAACCGCCAGCTCCGGTACCCTACCGTCCGTGACCCTCGACTACTGTACGGTCGTCGCCACCGCCGGCAACGATTCCGTCGGTTATTACAAGTACCAGAACATCCGCTTCGCCGCCGCCCCCACCGGCGATCTCCGATGGGCCAAGCCGCAGCCGCCGCCCGTCGAGACCGAAGTCAACACTGGTAATCTAGTCTCGGCCGACGTTGCCTGCAGCTCCGAGGAGGACTGCTTGTACGTTGACGTCTGGGCGCCCGCTAATTCTGAGGGCAAGAACCTTCCCGTAATGGTTTGGACGTATGGCGGTGGTTTCACTGGCGGAAGCAAGTCGGAGAACACGCCTGAAGGTCTCTTCGATCTGTCTACGGACTTTGTCTTTGTCGCGTACAACTACCGTCTCGGCATGACAGGTCTCGCGAACGGCCCCACCTTTTTGCACGAAGGTGGTACCTCCAACACCGCCATCTGGGACGTCTCGGCCGCTTTCGAGTGGACGAAGAAGTACATCAGCAACTTCGGTGGTGACCCTGACCAGATTACCGCCGTTGGCTTTTCTGCCGGAGCATCCCAAACTCTCTTCCAGATGACTGTGAGTCGTGTGACGCTTCGCGTTGAAGTTCATTGCTGACGTCCACCTTCAGCGCTTCGCCGGCCACGCTGAGCAACTCTACAACCGTGCCTATGTCATGTCTCCTGGCTTCGTTCCCGGAGCCGGCCACCAACATGCCGAGGTATCATTCGTGACGCTTTTCTGATGTTCGAGCGTAGTGGCTAACATAACCACCTCCAGGCTTTCTGGCTGAACGTCTCCTCCGAGGCCGGCTGCCCCGGCGGAAGCATCGAGTGCATGCGCGGCGTCGATTTCGACACCCTCAACACCGCGACCGCCACCATCCAGGATACCTACAACTACCAGTTACAGCCCCGCGTCGACGGCGACATCATCGCCGACACCTACGAGGCTCAGCTTTACCAGGGCCGCTTCAACTTCAGCGGGCCCGTCGTCGCCACCCACGAGGAGCACGAGGCGAACAGCCAGGCTTACACCGGCGTCAACACCACCGAGGACGTTGCCACCTACCTCCGCATCTTCTTCCCCGCCATCGAGGACAGCATAGTTGACGAGATTCTCGCATTGTACCCCGAGGACGACTACACATCGCCCGGTCTGCGCTTCGCCGACATGAAGCAGCACTTCGACTTGACTGCCCACAACTTGGCTCTTACCCACGCCATGAACAACCAGACCTGGAATGGCATGGTTGCCTTGGATTCTGCCACTCACGGCACTGACCAGAGCTACTACTGTAGGCTTTCTTGAAACTCCACGGACTAGGATCGTGCGTCTAACACCTAGCCAGGGTACAGCACCTACTCGCTCTCCAGCTCCTCGTCCAGCGACAGCACTGGCTCTGCCGCTTCTGATACGGCTGCTTCCAACTCCACAGCAACTTCGGCCGCTGCCTCTGCCACCGCTTCTTCTAGCGCTGGTGGCCCTCCCTCCGGTGGTGGCGGGGGGCCTGGTGGTTCCAGCTCCGTCAACGCGACTATTGCTGTAAGTATCGTATCATAAACAAGGAACATAGACTTTGGGCTCACACGTTCCAGGTCATGATGCAGAAGTACCTCCTCTCTTTCGTCCTGACCGGAAACCCCAACACCCTGTGGCCCGAGGATAAACTCGAGTGGCCCCAATATGGCAACAACTCCGCCCCCGGCACTCAGATCGTCTTCAACACCACCTTCTACCTTGAAGAGGACGACTTGGCCAACGACCAGGCCAAGTTTTGGAACAAGGCTCTTTGGTACTAAGTACTATGCTAGTGATACCCCATGATCAGAGTCATTTTATTTTGTAATTGGCGAATGCTTGTATGTATTCTAGATGTACGCAAAGTTCAAAAGATGATTGATGTGCACGATGGTTTATGTTTGTCCTCACACATGCTGAAACAACTTGGCGTCGAGAAGAACGATCCTTTTGCGTGGTCCTGAATGAACTACCCCATCGCCAATGGGGGTACAGTCCAGATTTCAAACCTGTCAGATAGATTGTCGGCCAAGGTGTGGAAAGAATAACACTAAAAGACATACTCTTAAACAAGACACCCCATCAGAGACGTAGCCTACTGGATTGCTAGAAACAAGAGATGACCGACAGCAGTCAGATCATGTCCAAAAAAAACCCCAGAAAAAACAAAAAAAAGACTATGTTTTACTAAGTCCTGGGCATGATATTCGTAGGAAGAACGACTGTGCAGCCCCAAGGTAACAACCCAAGCTGCGCGGCAGCTCGCTCTGACCGATCATGTATGGTGTCGCTCCACCGAAATACTATCCACCGCCAAGCAATGATGGATAGGCCCCTGCATACGGGCAGGTTTGGTTGAAGGTTTTTGTTTGTGGCGTCTCAAGGTTCGTCCGCAACCTGGCTGGCCCTGTTGCAATCCATCTTTGGTTAACAGGGTACTCTCTTTTTAATCTTCAATGTCCTTGTGGTCGTATCCTAAAAGATCCAATTGAACTACGGCTTCAGCTGCATTGAGGGCTGGCGGCGGCGACCTGAATGAGAGCCAACCAAGCCTTCGGGGTGCTCTTATCCTACCTGCTTGAAAGCCTAGGTCAACTGTAACAATGGAATCAGTCCAACCTCCCAGTCTCAAAGGCGGCCACAGGCAGACGACCACCGAATTGTGATTCAAACAGGCAGCGCATTCACCGGTTCCAGAGTACTCCGTATAGAATCAACTGAGACAACATGGACGAACAAAGACGCAGCAAACCGGAGAGGAGCAAAAATAGGCAGACAGCATATTTACTGCTTCCACAGTATTCTGCATAGAGTCGACCACAGACAGTGAGGACGAGAAGAGAAGCAGCGGAGCCAGAGAGAAGGCAACCCGCCATTCTCAACCATTCATATACCTTTTTGGCATAAGAGAACCCCTCTTCCTGCTTCATCTCATCATCATTCCATCGAGAAACCATTACCATGGACGACACCAAAATCGACCGCAGCCAGGCGCTTCGCCTTCTCTACTTTCACTTTTCTCCAGAGATGGTCAAGAGGGTGGAGAAGACCGCTAATGATCACAAGTGGCATGCCTCCTCAATATCCCTCGTCCATGTCGCCCACAATCACGCAGCTGGCATCTTGCCCGAAGCCATCTTCTCAAGACCTCCTTCTAGCATCAACGATTTCATCGACGCAATCACCCCGGTATTTTTCCATCCATAACGACCCAAATCCACTCCAACTTGGCCAGCTTTGACACCACTGCCGGTGTTGAGTGTGCCGAGAATTTCCTGGGCAGGACGACCGTTGGTGATTGGGTTTTACATATCATTGCTGAGTTTCTCAAGCCCCTGTTGCCTTCGGCTTACTCCTCGGCGTCGGCGTCGGCATCTTTGGAATCTTCTACGCCCGCTACGACTGCTCAGAGTCCCGAGAAATCTCGCCCAGTAAGCTTGTATATTTCTTCTGTCTAATTTTGTTGATACGAGTTATTGTGAGCCATGCAGCTAAAATAGTTAGGAAATTCCCCCTTTCGATGGGCCTTCGGACATGTTTGACGCCCCCATCGACCGAACCGTCAAGCAAGTTACTATCCGCGGCCGCACAGTCCTTGAGGCATGGACTACGAACGAAACGACCCGCCAGTTGAGCGTAATGAGAAGAGGCCAGCAACGATTGCACCATGACCCCGAGAACCTCAGCCCAATCTGGACCCCTCGGTGCGCTGGCAGCAGCCCCGTGTACCACGGTAGCATCGTTCGCGACCAGCGTTGGCCCCTGGTTTTCAACGAAACTCCATTCAACGCTCTTGATCCGCGAGTCAACACAAACCAGATGGTGACTGATGCGTTCGGTGTCGTCTTCACCGCATTCAGTCCCCTGCGAGCCTTTCTTTGGGCAGCCTTCGAAGGCGCAATGCCCCACATGATGCCTCATGCCGGCGACATTCTGCGCACGCAGAACACTTGGATCAGTGATGGGGAAACCTACCGAGGTGTTGTTTTATTCAAGTTCAACTCAACGCAGCCTGCCCCGACTAGCCTCACTCATTACGTCATCCCCGAGGCACGGAAGCCGAATGGGGTAGAAGATCAATGCAGGACGTCAACTGCTCTGTGAATGAGCAACGCGTCTGGGGCCACTATCGCGACATTCACGGACAGAGCGGAACTATTTTCCCGGACCTGGTCCATGGTTTGGAGTACGGTGAGCAGCTGACTGTGCTCACATCTTTCCGTACCAATATGTGGCGAACTATCTGGAGGGCCGGCAGGGCCTCTGGCCATCTCAACTCGCAGCATGAGGCAACATACGCCATCAGTTTCGAGCTTGACTCTCCGATCGCCGCTCCCACTCCGGCGGCCAAGACTATAGGAAAGCCAGGTGATGAACAGGACAGGGACAAGGACAAGGACCAGTCCAAAGGCAAAGGCAAGGGCAAGGACGAAAAGGGGTCCAAGGGTACTCTTGGACGTCGATTGAAGAACAAAGCCTCCAGCTTCTTCAGAGCCGTCTCAGAGAGCTCTTCAAAGGGTTGACCTCGACAGTCTTTGTCGTCCATGGGGGAACTGTATGTATCTATGTGTATTGGTGTGAGGAGAATGACCGAAGAATGAAGGGCAATGAGTGTTCATGATAGTATCCTTTCCGAATATCTTTGTGTCGCAGGATAACATCCCTGAAGCTCATGGCTTTGAGTACGTCATATTTCTCTGCACGTGACGCGTCCGTGGCAGGAGTATTTCAGTAAGCTTGCGCTCACCACATCTTCCTTCTTACAATCAAGCATCTATCGACACACATTCTCTCATGCATAAGTGTGCTCTAGCTCGCGGCACTTTGTCTTGCCATTCACAAAGGTTAACTAGTGCCTTACGACAGTCGTTGGATAAAAGAAGAAGAAAACCTTATACCACAATGAACAATTTCAATACAACTTCCTAGTTCGGAGGCCAGTCTTACAAATTACGTCTTCCCCAACATATTCAGCCAACCTTCTGTATCGGGGTTCTAAATAACCCTCAAGCGCTTCTCTCAACCAAATCGAGCCATCGCACTGTCTGTTTAAAACCAGCACCTACTGTCTTGTCTCTTTACCCCTGAACAGTCCGTTGGTTCGACATTTGACATTGACCGTCACCAAGGCTATGGCAAGGCGTCCGAGAGAGTACCACATGTATAGAATCAAGGTACTAAGCAGAACAATCAATTACCGATGTCCAAACGTGGGATTGCCGTTCCGAATGTACGGTATGGTCACTTAGATTTCCTGGTCATGGAGCTGCATCTGAGCGAAACTAGAATGGCGCCCCGAGCGCACGTTCGCTTGGGGGTTTCCAACACCCTCACTCGAGCTTCTTCGCGGCGTCGAAGTTACGGCATGGTGACGACTTATCATAATTATAATCATCATTGATCTTCAATTGAAATGAACAGAGGCGCCGTGGTACCAATATGTGGTGTGGTTCGTCTATTTGCGGCTGGAATCAAAGTAAGGGAGCACGTCGCCGCAACGCACAACATCAACGCTCCCAAGGCCGAGCTACCCACCACCCCTAATCCGACAAGGAAAATCAACGCTTGCATTGAGCCTATTTGGCCATACGCCCGACCCTCCACGGGTTGCGACCGTTGCCGCCCAGCAACAACCACGACAGGGCTGTGCCATTTTGCCTCGCTGGCCATCTTTCTCCGCGTTAAGCCGGTTATGATCAACCGCCAAGATACAAGTGACATGGGTTGTCATCACGGAGCAGAACCAACCACCACAACACCAGGGGTTCCCGCACCATCCAATGCACAACAAGCGCCGGACCCCCATTTTCTTCCTTTGAAAGTGGCACGGCCACATGCGGCAAACAGAACCAACCAAGTTCCGCTACGCCAGTCCTGACCGAAAAAGGATTCATAAGGACAGAAACCCAGCCGGGCCGCCCGTCATGTCACGTACGCAAGTTGCTGAGAGGGCAGAGAGAGGAACTTCCGAAACCTGTCCCCTCCTCCCACACATCTGTGTACACGCGTTTCGATACCTATCTGCCCATCGTGACAGAACACATGCATCGGGTAAAGATGCTCCTAGGAAGGCGGAGAATACCGGGCGTCGTCCTCCTAGGCCTCCCCGTCTCCCTCCTCCTCCTCCTCATCCTCTGGCACAACGACGGCGCCCTCCCCGCAATTCCATCCTCTTCTTCCTCTTTAGTCCCGCCAAAGCCCGTACAATGGATGACGGAAGAAGACGAATCCTACTTCTGGAGGACGGTCAAAGTCAACCACCCGGCGCCTCGGCCTCTCCGGCAATTCCCCACCACGCCCTCCGTCCGCTTCCCGCAGGTCCAGGCCCATTTCCCGCCCGAATCCAGCACCCAGCGCCGCGTCCGCGAGGAGCGCCAGCAGGCCGTGAAGCAGGCCTTCTCGAAAGCATGGGCGTCGTACCGCAGGCACGCCTGGCTCTCCGACGAGCTCACGCCCGTCTCGGGCGGCCGCCGCAACACCTTCGGAGGCTGGGCCGCGACCTTGGTCGACTCCCTCGATACACTCTGGATCATGGGCATGAGGGAGGAGTTCTCCGACGCCGTGGCGGCCGCCGTGACCATTGACTTCACGAGGACGGACCTGGAGGAGATCAACGTCTTCGAGACCAACATCCGGTACCTCGGCGGCTTTCTCGCGGCCTATGACCTCAGCAGCGATGTCCGCCTACTGCGCAAGGCGGCCGAGGTCGGCGAGATGCTGTACAAGGCTTTCGACACGCCGAACCGCATGCCCATCACCCGCTGGAAGGTCGGCGACGCCGCGAAGGGCGCGGATCAAAAGGTCGGCAACGGCGAGCTCGTCGCGGAAATCGGCAGTTTGTCCATGGAGTTCACCCGTCTGTCGATCCTCACGGGCGATGTCAAGTGGTGGGACGCGACTCAGCGCATCATGGAGGTTTTCGAAGCGCAGCAGAACCGCACGAACCTCCCCGGCCTGTGGCCGCTCGTCGTGAACCCGGAGGAGGAGGTTTTCTACAGCGGCGACGACTTCACCCTCGGCGCCATGGTCGATTCCCTATACGAATACCTCCCCAAGATGTCCGCCCTCGTCGGCGGCCGCAGCCCGATGTATAAGCACATGTACGAGACAGCCATCGTCCCCGCCATAGAACACAATCTCTTCCGCCCCATGACGCCGGGGAACGACGACATCCTCATCGCGGGACAAGCGCACTCCCGCGAGTCGGACGCCGGAGGCAGGCACATCGAGCTCGAACCCCAGGGCCAGCACCTCGTCTGCTTCATGGGCGGGCTCATGGCCCTCGGCGCAAAGCTCTTCAACCACCCGGACCAGCTGACCCTCGCGCGCAAGCTCGTAGACGGGTGCGTCTACGCTTACAGGGCTTTCCCGCACGGCATCATGCCCGAGACCTTTTACATGGTGCCCTGCCCGTCCAAGGAGTCTTGCGAATGGGACGAGGGCCTCTGGAAGAAGCACGTCCTCGACCGCGCGCAGAAGAATGCGGACGACGAAGAGGAGCGCTCCGCCGACAAAATAATCCACGAGGATCGCCTTGCGGCCGGCTTCTCCTCGGTGCCGGATAGGAGATACATCCTCCGCCCCGAAGCCATCGAGAGCGTGTTCGTCATGTACCGGACGACGGCCGACGCGGCATTGCTCGAGGCCGCGTGGGACATGTGGACGGCCATTGACAACGCCACGAGCACGGAGCTTGCCAACACGGCGGTGCGGGATGTCACGGCCGAGGGAAGGCCGCCGACGGCGGACTCGATGGAGTCGTTTTGGATGGGGGAGACGTTAAAGTATTTCTACCTCATCTTCAGCGAGCCGGGGTTGGTGAGCCTGGATGAATTTGTTTTCAATACCGAGGCGCATCCCTTCAGACGGTGGAAGTAGATGATGATCCAGATATGATTGTATAGATGTACGAACTGAAGGCTTGAATCCAATTTGGTATGTTCCAGGTTGTGAACCTCGTGGTGATTCCCTCCGCCGTCTAGACGACCTGACGGCATCAAAGCTCCTCCTTCTCTTCCAACGACCAAATCTTCTCGCCCGGCTTCAGACACCTCCACCCTTTTCCGTCCCAAACCCCTTCCTCGGGCCAGAGACATATCCTCCTAACCTCATCATCAAGCCACATCACCCCCTCCTTTTCTACGATGCTCCGCGCCTCCAACTCCTCCGGCGGGACCCCTTCCTCTACCCATCTCTGTAGCTTTTTAAACGCGTCCCAGGGGAACGGCGCCCCGTACAGCGAGGTGCAGTGGTTCACTCCGGGAACCTCGAAATACCGCCAATACTCCGCGATGTCCACCCCTCTCCGCTCTTCCAGCCTCTTCGCCTTTTCGTAAAGCCCCCTGCCGACGGAGACCGAGATGGCCTGGTCCGCCATGCCGTGCCACATGAGCAACTTGCCCTTCCGCTCCCGGAATCGCTTCAAGTCCGGCGAGCTGCCGATGACGGAATCAAACTCCTCCACGCCCTTGCGGAAGACATCGCGGTATTTTTCCACCGACATCGTCTCGAGATCGAACGCGGGATCCTTCTCGACGAACAGCCGAATCCAACCCTCGGCAACACTGAACGGCGTCCCATTGCACCTCTTTCTATCCGCGTCGTCCACGCAGACACTATTCATCATCCCAAGTAGCCCGTCGAACTGCGTCCCCGGGACATATCCCGGAAACATCCTCTTTCCCTCCTCATCAACTACTCCTTCCACGACAGCCTCGACAACCTCCACTGCCTCCCTTGAAACCCTCTTCTCTTTCCCGTCACAGACAAACGCCCTCCCCTCAGCCCTCATCACGTCAAACTCACACTCATCCAACCTCCCGATAATCCCGTCCCTCTTCCCATCAGCCATGTCACACTCCTCAACCCCCGCCTCGACGATCGCCCTCAGCTCGCAACTACTCGGCCAGTATCCTCTCTCTCTCATCTGCAACTGCGGATGATACAGCGCCGTCACCATCGCGGGGAACTCCACTGCAGGGCAAATGCTCAAGACTCCGTCAAAGTCTCCGGGATACCTCTGCGCGGCCGCCAGTCCCTGCCTGCCGCCCGTGGAGCACCCCTTCCAGTACGCATACCTCGCCTCTTCCCCCGAGTAATACTGCTTCGTGACGCTCTTGCCGACGACGGCAAGCTCGTGCAGGCTCCTGTACCCGAAATTGACAAGCAGAGGCCAGTCGATGTTCCCGGGACTCTTCAACGCCCACTCATCCGCAGGCGAGCCGGTCAAATGTCCCCCATCCGTCACCGCCGCGGCGTAGCCCTCCTGCACGGCGGCGGCGGGATAATCCCCATCGACGTCCCCAGCGACGAACCCACCCCCTCCGAGACCGACGAACCGCTCGTTCCAATCCTTTCTCTCCAGGGGGAGCCAGACATGTAAGTTGATGAGATCGTCGTGGCCTGGGTGCGTGTACGAGACTGTGACGTTGCAGAATGGCCTCACGCCCGAGGCAGGCACGACGAGCGAGGGTTCATGCATACGCCCCGGGAAGCCCGTAAAGTTCCTCACTACCTCCGTACTAGTCGTGACGTGCTGCGCGCCAAGGATCTCGGGGAAGGCAAACGTTTCGGGGCGACAAGCCGGGGACGCGTTTAAAAGCTCGACGAAGACGAAAAGAGTCAGTAGGACTCTCGAAGCAGTCTGGACGTGTTTGGACAACATAGTAAATAAACGTGGCCGTCCACAGCGACGTCCTCGACGGTTGGTTCTCTGCAATGGCATTCGACAGCAGCAGCACCGCCACGACATGCGGGTTACAGCCGATAATAAGTACTACTCACCACCACCACCTCCTCTCCTCCTTCGGACTCCTCACCTCCCGAGGTTGTGGATCTAGTATTCAATGCCATGCCCCGCCCCCGCTCTCCAAGTGGTATCGCAATCTTCTCGACCCTCGAGCCCGCAATCCGAAGCAACATCGGACGATCCGCACGTAAACGAACCAAGGAGCTTACTCGTCGTATAAGAACACGACCAACGACAAGAGGCCATCAAGCTCAAAGAGGAAATACCGACGAGTCCAAACTCAACTGCAACATGTAGAAATGCCTTGGGCGGCCGGGAACCCTGCCGGCGAAGCGTCCAGCGGAACATCGCCCAGATCATCCCCGAGGACCCCTCGGAACCTCCGTCCTCCTCAGGTACAGAATCAACCCGCAAAACGTCGGCTGGGGTTTGTCTCGGCACCTCGCCCGCTACCCGAGGCCCACACACTATCAACGGCTGAAGAACTCGGCAGATAGGATCGGCGTTCCTGGGCACCCGGTGGACAAAAAAGCTGGCCGGGCTTTGCAGCATCCCCCACCAAAACCGGCCATTTACTTTGTCCAACGAGTGGGCACCTGGGATCGTTCGTCAAAGGATTGTCTGGCAGGGGATGCTGGGGTCAAGTGGCGCAGATTCTCCACGTGTATAACAAATCATTGACCGTCGGCGCAAAACCCACTCATTTCATTGGTTGCCGTGGCTGGCGGACAAGCCCAGGGGTTGCTGACAGCAACATCATCATGCAAAGAAGTTGGCCTACTTGTTAGACCTCGAGTCACAAGCAAATCCGCTAAGAGTGTTATCACGAGCACTCAAGGTTATGGCTGACGTTGGAACCCTTCAAATAAAAGATGATCATCATTGTGGGCATATGCGTCGTTATTCCCACCGGTTGTACGCCTACGAAAATATGTATGCCGCCCGATCCATGGTGACGGTCTCAAAACCACCACTTCCGAAATATGAGCATCGACCAGCCCTTCTTCAGTAAAAGAAGCCAGACTCTACCAAGCTCGGGTATCACGTCCACGTATCTGGCGATCCCTTCCTCCAACCCTTGGCGCGGCCGGTGCTTGCCCGTCAGATATTGCACGTCTCAACCGCTGAAAAATTACCATCCATCCCTACATCCATCGACCCGGAATGAGTGGGTATCTCTTTGATTGCGGAGAAGCGTTATCGAGAATTAGAAGCAGAACAGGGAATTCTAGTCGTGTGAAATAGCGTGAGAGGACCAGACTTGCGCATAGCCTTCCAATGACAAACTGAACAAGACACGGGGAATGAAACCGGATATCAAAAAGACAACAAACAGACTTGTGAAAAATCAATGGTCGACAAGAGCGAGATGAGCTGGGATGCGGGCGGCGACACCCGGGTAGGAGAGTAAAAGCAACGCTATGTAACAACGCCAACGAAGAAACACAGTCGCCAATCAGCCGGATTGAGTTGGATATCATAATGAGAAAGCGACCGTATATCATGCAGAGAGGAGCCCTGCCGACACAAAAATGTAGTATGAAAAGGTCATCAGTCGTGGTATGTATGTGTGCCTTGTTGCGAAACACGGCGATAGGTCGTGGCAAGTCGTTAAATGAGGGTTCAGTAAGCGGTGGCAGTGGTTCCCTCGCTTGTGGCAACAGCCACCAGCGCCTCAAGCCGTCTCAGGGGATCGGGCTTACCCCCCGGCTGCTGCTGCTGCTGCTGCTGCTGCTGGAGCTGGAGCTGGAGCTGTTGCGGCTCAGGTTGTCTGGCCGGGAATCCGGAGAAAGCATTCATGTTGGGGTGAACCATCCGGTTGACATGCGGCCCGCGAGGGTCGATGCTGGGCGCTTCCGGTCGGGGTCCGTGGATACTGCTGCCGGAAGGCCCGTGATACCAGCCATGTCGCTTGTTCTCCCTAGACGCAATGGACGGCGCAGACATCGTGTGCTGGTGGTTGCGGCTAAACGCGCCCGAGTTGGAATAAGACGGCGGATCAGCCTCAAACCTCACAGTTGGCGGGTTCAGCCGGACTTGTTCCGCCTGCGCCTGCACAGCCTGGTTCACCTCGTTCGCCCAGGCACCAGCGCTGTCGCGGGGCGGCGTCGTGTTGGACGTGATGTCTAGCTCGTCAGGCCGCGGTGCAACCCCATATCCCACTGGGAAACATTTCGCCGGTCGTCGGCAACAGCGTCGGTTCCTGGCAGACGCGCGCGGGGGCGGGCAGCTTCGGAATCGACCATCATCGGCGAGGGGATCCTTCTTGGAGGGGACACCTGCCTAGACGGGAGGGGGTCAAACGACTCGATTCCAGGGAGTCGAAGGGTCTGCTGTGGGTTGGGCGCGTTGACGATGGGAGGGGCGGGGCTCGTCTGGATTTGCCCTGGCGTAAGGACATTGCTGAGATGGCTGGTATTGGTGTTGAAGTTTCTTGTGTCGGGGTGCCAAGTTCGACGGCGCCAGACCTCATCGGCAGCGGATGATGTGGAATCCCGTCTGCCAGACCAACCGGACGTCGGGGTTGTAGGCGACGCGAGATGGCTGCTAGGAGCGGGAGAAAAAGCACCCATATTGGAAGAGTTGACAGGCCCTGCGCCGTAAACAAGCCTGTTGACCGGTGTGCCGTGCGGCGACTGGAAAGGATTGACGCCAGATGGCACGCTGAGTCGCCGTCCTGGTGTCCGTGAGCCAGACGAGTACATGCTGTGTGACCGAGAGTGCGAAGTGGTGGGAGAAGCGATAGCCGATCCCCATCGCGGACTGCTCTGGCCAGTGGAAAACGTCGCAGACGTGGGCGTGCTGTAATCAGTCGGCGAGACAGGGCGGTAGCCGTATGGCCCATCCCCGGCGTTTCGGTAAGACTCAAGGGACAAACGCGACCGAGGGTCGGCCATGACTAGAGGCGGAGGGCGTCGTCGAATGTCGTCCCGCGGTCCGAAAGCCGATCCGATGGAGCCAACGCTGGCGATGCTTGATGTCGACAGCGACTTGGAATGGCCTCTAGCTGGACCAGAAGCACTGCCAGCCGTCGAAGCGCGGGCCCTACCACTTTGTTGACGCACACGCTCGGTCCGCATCTGCCTCTGGAACCTCGCCCCCGTTGCGGCCAGGGAGTCTATGGGGATGTCCTCGTTGACGTGCACTGTCTGTGCGTGTTGTCGCAGGTTGTCAAGACGGGAGAAGCGCCGCGAACAGTGACATTGGAAGGGTCTCTCGCCAGTATGTTTTCTGAGGCCGTTAGCGACCGTCTTTTAGCTGGGAAGTTAAAATCCTACCGAATGTGTCTGGCCAAGTGCTCACTTCTGGTGAAGCTCAAGTTACATGGCGGGTAATCGGTGCAGTAAAAGCGCTGCGACTTCTTCTTCTTGTTCGATCTGGTTCCGTCGGCATTCACGCTGTCGTCGTCGGATGCGCCGTCGTCCTCGCCGTCTGAATCGTCCATGTCCACATCCTCAGAGTCCCTCGACCTTCTGGAGTGTTGCGAGTTTGCTCTTGTAGGTGTCTTGGCCGTTTCGGCGCTCTCGGGAACCTGAACAGCTTGGGGGAACGGGGAGCTGGGAAGCGGCTTCTGGGATGCCAGGCCGCTGCTCCCGCTCCCGCTGCTAAATGTTGCCTTCGTCGGCGTCTTTGCATCCTCTGCCACGGGCTGCGGTGTCTGCGGATGCGGCGCCGTGCTTGGTCTGGGCGTCGTCGGTGACGTCGTCATCTTCTCGTCAACCTTGACCTCGATGGGCAGCGGCGAGTTCACTGGTCTGAATGCGGCAGCCATGGTAGCCTACACCGGAATATAGGATGGGTAGGCGTTCTGGAGATGTCCTAATCGAATCCCCTTCCGTCGGGCAAAGAGTGCGGATGCAACCTGGCTAGGCCGAGTAGAGTACCAGAGCACAGAAGGGTGCGGGGAGAGCGGGCTGGGGAGGCACTGTTGAAGAATGATTGAGCTGGAAGAGGGACGGGCCGAGAAGAGGAGAGGGGAAGGTCGGGATAGTAGAGCAGGGGAGAAGAAAGAGAAAAAGAAGAAAAAAATGGCGATGTCTGTATCAAGTCATTCGAGAGTACGTCGAGCTTGGAAGATTTCGGTGTCTGCTTTCGTATCTTGCGTGATGGTGACGGGCTTGCTGCGAAGAGCGACAAATGTGTCGTGGAGCAAGTGTGCGTGTGTAAAGAGGTGAGAGTCGCAGAGAGCCGATGGAAGTGCGACGGGAGTCGATGATCAATCCCGGGCCAGGGAGTGGGGTGTTTCTGCTGGAACAAGGTGCAAGGCCAGTTTGGTCGGCGGTAGCGCGGTTGAGTACGGAGCCAGGTGGAGGGAGAAGAGAAGAGACAAGTTGGTAGGGCGAGGGGCAGGCGGCTCTAGAAAAGGACCTGCCAGGGGAGTGTGGCGATGAATGGTCGATGATGAAAGGCGTGCCCTGATCTGACCTGCTGGCTGCAGTAAAGTGGTTCAAAGTGGTTCCTCGCTGACTTTTCTTTCCCCCTGCCTCTGGCTTTTGCGCCTGCTTGCGTTCGTTCGAGCCTAGTGGGAGGTAGTGTCGAGAGCTGGGCCGAGTTTGCCCAAGGTACCTAGCCGACCTAACCAACCAGCCTCCTCTCGGGGGTGTGTACTGCGCGTGTTGGGGGGGGATCCGGCGCACCAAGTCGGCGAATTTGGGTGGGAGTGTCTGTGGGCTGTCGTAGAGCCAACGTAGTCCGGTCCAATGCCAATCAAGATCCGAGTTAACGGGTTTCCGAGGTGCTGGAAGGGGCCCTATTCAGATGTAGGCGAAGACGATGGATGCCTTGCGTTTTCTTCACTATGATCGCAGCTTGCCGGGTTCGAGAGAGTCGCCCACGTTGACCGAAATTCAGCTGAGTACCGAGCGTAGAGCGCAGCGTCGTATAGGATCTTTCCTTGTGCTTATTGCGAATATGCGCGCCTGGGCCACTGGAAAGGAATGGGGACTCGGGAACAGACAGGCTGGAAGCGTGATGCACGGCGAGAGCAGGGTGGAAAGGATGGATTAAAGTATTCGCAGCGAGGGCGATGGAAGATTGGAAAGTAGTTGGCGATGGCCGTTACTGGGTATCCAAATCGAACGGAAGCGCAGGCGGTACGAGCAGAGTTGGTGGACACAAGACGCAAGAACAGGCCAGGTCCAGGGACAAGGCCAGACGCCAGGGTCAGGGTCAGAGCCAGGACCTGGCGGCGGTAGTGGTCTCGGTGGAGTCGATTGGCGGGAGGTACAAGGGGTACAGGACGGTACACCATCCAAGCTAGACGGTTTGATGGGGGGATCCCAGTCAGCCAGGCGGTTGGGGGGTTATCGCACTAGGACGGCGTAGACGGACTGGCGACGGACGGGAGGCGAAAATGGTCGGGACGGTGGGCAATGGCGGTTCCCTTCCGTCTGTGAGCGGGAGGTCTCGGCGGATGACGGTTCTTTGACGGACCGGTGGAAACGGAGGACAGCGCCGAGTGTGATATAGTGTGCTTGTCACGCTGGCGGGCACGAGGTGAAGCGGCGATGGGTTTGCGAAGGGGAGAAGAACGTGGTGGTGACTTCAGACACCGGGCCAGGGAGGGTGGTTGGTTGGCGGAATCGACGTGACGGGGGCAGCCAGGGCCAGACGCAAGGTACCGATTATGGCTGGGTGGTAATGCGTGCGTGGATTTGGAAGACAGATTGCCCACTGTCCGTGGGTTCAAGGGTGTGTGTTGCCAGGAACAAAGAATGAAAGGTCGAGGCACGGCAGTGGATTGGTAGAAAAGGTCGGGCTGGTGGGTTTTGACGGGTCGAGGTTGACGAGGTCAAAGTCAAAAAAGACGCCCGAGGGAGGGGACAGAGAGGCCTGTCTTTGAGTAGTGGCTAGGCCCGAGGTTGCGATGGCTGCTGTTGTTGATGCTTGCTGATGACGGTGGTTTGCTGCGTGCGTGATGCGCAAGGCGGTAGGTGGGTTGGAGCCAAGTACCAGACAGTCAAGAACCTTGCGTCGTCTTGCCTCGTCCTGTGGCTTTCAGAGTGTTCCTTGTCGTCGTCGCGAGCCGGGCTGCGACCCAACGCAGGGGTAGGCAGGCAGAGTCGGCGGCGGGGTGGACAAAGTTGGACGGCACGGACAGATTGTCACGCAAAAGGAACAAAACGGCAGGATGTATTCAGTGCCACCATGCGTAGATGCTTGGCTGCGTAGAGTAGGGTGTAAAGTAGAGAGCTGAGGCAGATATTCGGAGAGACGACAGCGTACGTGATGGAGGTGGATGCCGGAGAGCTGGAAGTGTCACTGGATCAGATATCATGGATATCCGTGTAACAACGAGCCGATAGGTGGTGGACGTCGTGGTGAGGTGTGTGAGGGTACGTGTGTCGGCGATCGGGATTAGGCTCGGCGTGTGTTGGTTTATTTGGGGACGACGGGGTTGATGGATGGACAATCGAAGCCAAGCACAATGGAATACGCCGACGGCAACGGATTGGGCGGAGGATGGAAGAGCAGACGGTGCATGAGGATGAGTGAGGGAGGTGGGCACCGGCGGCGACGGCACACGGCGATAAGGATGAAGGCCAGCCAAGTCCCGGCGATGCGACACGGTACCCAGTAAGACACAGCCCGAAGCTTGGAGTCATGGGCTGGCGCTGACGACTGGGACGGTCATCCAGTCAGGTACGACGGGCGACGGGACAGGGAAGGAGCAGTGCGCAATGGCATGCAGCCACTACCTGCCTCGTCTATCCGTGCTTTCCTCAACTCCAAGTTTATGACAATTCGGGGACGGGGACGGATCATTTCACCTGGGGCAGGCACGCGCCTTCTGTCCCCAAGACTCTGGTCCAAATGATGCGATAGCAAGAAAGGGCCGCCGGCAGGATGCTTGGAAAGTGCGATGCGATGTGCCGTCTTTCATTCCTGCTTCCCTCGCGAAATGCAAGTGGTCGGTGGTGGATGAGGCAGGCGCTTTCCACTTCCACCCCGACTCGGATGCCAACCTGTCTGTGTCTGCGCTGCCTGGTGCTTGCTTTTGAGATGATGTGTCGCATGTACCTTTTCGGTGTCGCGGGCATGAAAAGGGTACATTGACTGTGCCCCTCCCCTCCTTCCCCTCCATTGCCCCGCCCCTCTTCTTTTTGCTGCTGCATCATGCGAGGGGTTGGGTGCGCCCTGACTGGCCTCTTATTTTCTCTCTCCGAGAGTCCACAGGTACTCTCGAGGCCTGACAGACGGCCATTAACTAGCGCCGCCTTAGCCCAGGTACCTGTGCGCAAACGAACACCGCATGTGGTGGGCCAGGTGTTGGCGACTGCGAGTCCGTACCTGTCCTGACCCTGGGCGACTCTGTCTTGTCAAGGCCAGGTTGTCAGGCTCAGGGGCCATCCTTTCTATAAAAAGGCATGGCAGGGAAGGCAAGGTAGCGCTGCCAGGCAGAGAAGGAAGGAGGACTGTGCGCGCCGCTCGTGGCCCCCGTCACCCGCCAAGTGATAATCCACCCCGCAATCGAGGCGCCAACGTTCCGTCTTCAAGAGTTTAAATGGGAAGAAGCGAGCAATAGTCAGGAGCTGCCTGGGTTGAAGACAGACACTACGGATACACTATACACTATACACTATAATAGAAGGCGGAACCATTTTCACATAAACGAGCGGACGGTACAACTCGACACGGGCCACGAGGGGCGGTCTTCCTTCTCGGTGCGAGACAACGCCCACAAGCAGGCATGTGCCAGTTCTCAGCCCCGGCCGAGTCGACCTAGCTTGTTGCGTTGGCTTCCGTCACTTCCGTTTTGCGTCAACACCTTCTTTGGCCGAGGACGCATAACGATACACGAGACAAGGAAGAAGCAAATTGATTAAATGTTTCCGAGTGAACACCTCGGAATGCGAAAGTCACAGAGCAAGCGGACCTGGGACTCTGGTGTTGCGCCTTCTGTGTCCGATAGACCAAGCCAATGTATCTCGTCAGCACGAGCCATTCGGGCTGTTGCTATTTTCCGTTCTCATCACCTTGTTTCCTTTGTTCCTGCCGCTTTAGAGGATCCGTAGCATGGGCAGACAGGAACAGAGACAGGAACAGGCAGGCGCCATCGAAATAAGTGTGTGGGTCTTTGGAAGCCTGGACCGTGGAGGGAAAAAGACCCGACATTCAACACCATGAAAGGTGGGAATCGAGCTTGATACCTTGATACCTTGCTCACATTAACGCATCGTCCCTTCCCTGTGCCCGTGCTCCCAACTCGCGCCGTGTAGAATGTCGTTGGTCTCTGATGTTGCGTCCCCGCGTTTTTCTCCTGCCAGCTGCCGTCCCGGTCCCGCGCCTTCGGCTTCTGTGTTTCTCCCTCTCGTCTCAGATTAACAGCCGAGAATTCCAGTCGACCGTTGCCCACGTTTTTTATTTATTTTTTACTTCCTCTTTTGTCTCCCGTCTGCATCCTCCCGCATCATCCGCAGCTCGGCACCGATTCCTCCATTCCAGTATGGCCAACGCCCTGAAACCATGAATTCCTCGCTTCACCGCGGCACGGGACCTGGTCTCCAATACTCACCACGTTACCGGTACTCTCTCTACCTGGGGTGATACCACACCGCGCATCAGACGCACGCCAACCCACCCACCAGCCCACACACACTGTATCTATCGCGTGCTTTTGTTCTGTTGGCACACCCTTTTCATTGGCCATTTTTCTTCCCCAGGCACTACCATCAGAGAGCGGGAGACGGCCGTCGAGGTCTTGCCAATCTCGCCTCAATCGCAGTGAAACAGGAGCATCGGCGCACATTTAATGGCGGGTCCTCTGCCATAAGGCCAGGCACTCGTTCTCGAGAACAAGGGCGTACCCTCCCTCCGCCGGCCACAACCAAGCTCGTCTTTGGCCCTAGGTCCAGAACCCGGCCGGGCCCAACCCAGCAGAGGCACCGATGATATACCAAGCCATCACCGTCACATCTCACCAGCTCGATTGAGTCCGTCTTCGTCCCATGACAGCCATCAGCACAGCGATGGCGTGAGCGTCCCCCCCTCCACCCCCGTGCCTGAATCCGGCCCCGAAGCTCATCCCTTGAAGACTCCAGGAGAAGACCATCAATCCAAGACGACTCCTCGTTCACGCACAAACGATTCAGCATGCCGACACGGATTGCATACATGCCAAGTAAATACTGCTGAAAGATGGCCATCGAATTTGCCTGCGTGGACGCCACCGTAAGTACCTATCTTTACCGCTGGATCGCATTCGCGATCAGATACTTTGGGACCATGAGCCGGCAGATGCGAGCCAGACCGTCGCATTGATGCTGTGTTCGACATGCCATTACCTCTGTACGACGGTCGACTTTGGCAGTCGCTGCCAGAGACAAATCCTGTTTTTCGGTCCAGACCACGCCCTCACGCCGCCACATTGCGCGTTGAATGCCGACCGTCAAGGCCCTCGCCCTGCGGTCCCTTTGAATCAGTCCGCCCCGTCCAAAGCTCATGCTGCTAAACCTCGCGAGCGCCCCGGCGGTGACGCTTTGGTTCTTCGCGCACTCCAACCTCTCGTTCGTCGCAACACTGCATTTACTTGCCGACCTGCTTTCCTTATCAGCAGTGGAAAGCAGGAAGTTGTCCCGGTCTGCAGCCCTCACGTACAACCTCCAGCCGCATATTCCACGACGTCCTCCAGCACCCTTTGTGCCTGCATGCCTGCATGCCTGCATTTACAGCGTCTGCCGCATATTGTTCGGGACGAAAACCTGCCGGTGGTGCCCCGCACTTGGCCGAACGCGGGAGGCTGGCAATCTAGCACTTGGCCCTGGCTTTGATCGCCATGGCCGTGGGGGATGGCCGCAGGGACATGATGGCACTGCTCTTTTGGTCCCCCCAGACTGACGCTTGCCGCTTTCTGAACGGCAAGGATGCCCGCTGATCTTTGCTACCGTATCGCGAAACTCGTCGGACTCCCACAGCCGTCGCTAAATATCAACAGAACTTCCGCACCACGGCGATTTCGACCAAAAGTTATAATCACGAGACCTTGTCTAGGCTGCCGCCGTTACATTCCGCTGCCAGTCTTTGACAATCACCTCTGCGTTGGCCGATTAGCAGAGGCACCGTCCGCTCTCCAAGCCAGGCAATTCGAAATTCTCAAGTCTGCCTGGGCGTCTGCCCTGTCGCAAAGTCGGTCATTCGCGCACAAGCGAATTAGCTGACGGCACACCCAAGAAACACCCTCGAGTCACTCTATCCTCCTCTTATATTCAAGGAAACTGTGTATGGAGCATGTTCAAGACGACTGCGGAAGCTGCACCCGTTGTGACATGCGTCGCGCCGATGATACCCGCATCCAGCGTCATCTTGATCGTTGAATCGCAGAACGTTGATGGTGTACGCATCTCGGTGTGAGGAAATGATCCTATTGCTGGCGAGTCATCACTTTCAATGGACGAGGCAAGATCTAGTCTGTCTCCTAGTGGCGCAATGCGACGACAACGAGCAAATCGGTCAGTTGATCTGGACCGCTTGGTCCAAGTCGACCGATGCGTGGCCTATAGCGCCCACTTAGCCACGGATCCCCTCTTCCTTCATCGGAAAACGGAGAATTTAGACTCAGTGCGGATGAAACAATGCATCGGAGTCCCCGCCCCTTGCTTCGCGTGTCAATCGCTTGCCAGGAAGATGCCGGCACACGGAGCGCCGACAGGCGTACTCCCAACTATTGCCCTGCAGCAGCGAGGAGCGGGCGTGCGAGCTCATCGAGTCGCTGATCAGGACTCGGGACTCAGGGCAAGATCCCTTCCCAGCCTAGAATTTTGCGTGCATGGAGCGCACAAAGCATGTTGGCCATCGACGCAAAGACACGTTCGCAACCCTCGGAAGAGGGCAAGGCTCTTCCTTGTGGCTGGCATCCCGTTACTTGCCCGCGGCTCACCTCATCAGCCATTCTGCCAAAGTCCCACCCGGTGGAGAACGGGTGAGCGGAGATGGAGGATGACAAGCTGGTAAAGGCACTCGACCGACGCGACGCAGCAACCTCTCCCAATAGGGCGCAGCTTGGCTCGTTTCAGAGAAAGCACGGAAGCCAACAGGATGACCAGATGCATGTGAAGCGATGAGGGTCATTGGTGCCAAAGGGGATACCATTTTGGGGTACACGCGTGGGATACTGCAGCCATATGCAGGTCGCTGAGCTCGAGCTGTGCCTGAAATTGGCATCCGTACCGGGTGCACGCTGCTGCGAGTGTTCCTCTTCGGTCTGCCAAAGACCGCCTGCATATCCGCCTTGACTGCGACCCTGTTCATGCAGTTCGGATTTCCAGTTGTTCTGTGGGTGATTGCGCTGTCGCTTGCATGCAACTCCGCCGCTTGACATGAATCGCCTCTGGCTGGGTGCCCTTGAGGTGTCGTTGGTCTGTAACCACCCTTCTCGACACCATAGACTTCATCATTCTGATGCTGTATGAGACTGACATCATCTTCTTATCACCCAACCTTTCCTTTTGGTCAGCCTGCGTCGTGCGTGTTCAATCTTGATCGTCAAGAGTGCTATTCTCGTGCCAGTGGCTTGCCGGTGCCTTCCGCCACTTCAAGACTTGGCCGGCCACGGCCGCTCATGATTCGGAGGGACTCCGATCAACGCGGCGACGCTACCGCGCGCTGGGATCTCACAGCACAGCGGACCCAGACACAGCCGAGAAAGCCTCCCTGCGATTCCATCAAGAGAGCCATTGTTACTTTCTTCCTATCGAGTCAGCCTTGTGCAACGTTCTGATTACTTCGCACCGTGATCCAGGCATGGCACCAGGACAAATCGGAACCGACGACGCATCACTTAATCATCCCATGAATCAATCAGACCCCAGACTTCGTCACTTTTTGCGGCTCGATTTCGTTTTACGAGCAACATGATCTGTTCTCCAGCTCCACGCAGAAAAATAAAATAATGCGTCACTGCCAGTTGATAATCACCCAACAATTCGACAGCCCTAACCAGGATGTTCCTTGCCATCGCGTGGCCGGCCGAAGCTACGACACCAACCACCTAGGTCTCACCGGAAGAGCAAAGTGCTCTCCGCACAAGCCCTTGACAACCTCACTGTTAGATGGTCCGCATCTCAGTAATGAAAATGTATAATGCAAGGCACAACGTAAGCGGCATCGCTCTGCCGCAGAAAAGGCCCGCGCCGGACGACAGACTGGGTAACACATTCTCCATGATCACCTCCGGTACGGCTGACAGCAGTTCATCCTTTTGATGCGGCATATCAATGGAAAACGACACTCTAGGGTCTTCCTTGCCTTCCCTTTCGTGAGGAAAACGCTGCCTCACCGGTCGCTTATGGGCATCAGCGTCGTCTGTGTCACCACCGCAGAACCGGTGTCAAGTGGCGTATTACCACGTCAAGTTGACATGAATCCCAAGAAACGGTTGCACCACAACTGCTTCATACTTTCAGCAGCAAAAATAACGATTGAGCAGGGCGCGGTTCAAGTGACACTCAACAAGAACCTGGCCTCAAGGACCATTGCCATGGATCGAGCTGCCAATACGCAGGGTAGCCGAGTCATCTACTGACAGGGAGAACGGCTAGCCAATCTAGCCGACGAAGACAAGAGGCAACGAAGTTCCTCACGACCCTACAAGTAGATGCCAACAAGACTCGCCCGCCTCTCGCAGGTCTAAAATGGTTGCTGCGCCGCGCTGTTTGACTTGGCTTGATTGTCCAGTGCTAGGCCCATCCCTGAGAGGTCTTTTTCTCCCTCAGCTTGTCAAGCGGCCTCGAGTCCTTTTCGTGCAAACCTGTCTCTGTCAGCGGAGTAGTGCTGTTCTCACCGCTCTTTTACAAGGCCTTACCTCGGTCGGTGTCAACCCAACCTTCATCCAAGCAGCCACGACGAAATATGAAGCCTCTCGGCAAGATGTGACATTCTTCGCAACCTGGGTTCCCCGGTATTGTGTGATCGTGAGCACCGGCGGCCGACCGACTGGCGCCATGCACCGTTTCTTCGCCGTATTAGTGTTCGAACGGGTTGCTGGACTGTGAGTACAGCAAGTCATGAATAGCGCTATGCATGCGAACGCAGGACCTGCGAGCTGCCCCCAGTGCGGTGCACAGCATCCAGACGCGCATGAGCTCGCATCCGAAGACCGCTGGAGCAACTAGCTAATCGCTCCAAACCCCATCTTCTCTACAACAGGAGCCTCACTCGACAGACCTTGTCAGCGTTCTCCATCGTACGAGAGTATGCAAGGCGTGCAAGCCATCTCATTCGGCGACCTGCGACGTTGTGGGAACTCCCCCTGTCGTGGTATGCATCCAACGTATTGGAGTGGCTGTGGCTGCGATGGCTGCCATTGTTTTGTTTCCCACACACATGCCAATGATGCCAACAAGATGGACATCCGTCTTCTGTGAGTGGGCGATTTTCTCTTCCCCCTCCGACTAATGTGTCATGCAGTCATCCACCCCCCGCCGCCAGACCGATCCATTGCCAGGCATAAACCTCCGGCAGGCCCTAGTCCTAGTGTTCCCATCGCCCGGTCGAGGTCGAGGTCGGGACCGAGGGGAGAGAGGGGTTGGCTTACGTCCTCCCTATCCATGCTAGAAACAACCGACGTCTGGTTAGCCGCTTTCTCAGGTACGCAAGCAATCTGCATCGCCAGCATTCGGTCCCCGACTGCCTCGCTGCACAAGCCGTTTTTGTTCCCGTCCAGGCGCACGCCGTCGCTCGCTGCCGCCGGGCATTTTGCGGTACCCGGCCGTGTTCTCCCTTCTGCAAACTCTGCCGCTTGCCTTCCTTATCTCCGCGTCAACCAGACCCGTGCCTGGGTTATTTGCCAGCTTTCATTGAACCAACGACGTCTCCTGCCGCTTTGACATTTCACACGGTGACAATTCTAGAGCTGGACAGTCGATGTGATGGCGGTTTGACGAGTCATGGGCTCGAGCTTCACGTGCAGTGGCTGCTTCGGTTGCTTCACATGCTGGCTCTTCGGTCGAGGGGGTCAAACTAGATGTACCACGAGTGGTGACGAGGAAGTGGAATATCCGCCTTCCAGAGGCAAGGCTCTCACATGCTGTTCCGACGTTATGTCCAGTCGGCGCCGTGGCTGAACAGCAAGGGCCTGCAGTCCAATCTAGTGCAGCGGCAGGCAGATATCTCCTCCGCGATCCAGATTGTCCCCAGACATGGGTCGAGTTGAGATTCTGAGTCCTCTCCATTCCGAGTGCCACGGCGGTCCACCTGTCCAACGTCCAAAGGCGACTGAGCCAAAAGACCTGCTTGACCAGACGAAGCCTAGAGTCGCCAGCCCGGTGGGCAGCGGCGAGTAGATCGAGGTAAACACGAGCAACGGGGGGCACAACATGGCGCCTTGAGGCACGTCGGCAGTAGTTCCTCACATGTACATCTCTCGATCTGATCAACGTTCAATGGCCGACAGCCTCTACAATGACTCGTCTGCAGACGGAACGGCCGCAAAAACAGGTCGATATTGGACCCTTCCCAATCTTGTCTCTACTCTGAACACAGACTTGGTCGCGGCACGGCAGTCGATGGACACTTGTAGACAAGGAAATCATTTTTTGTGGGTACTAACTTTACTATTAAGATCTCGAAACCCTATTGCCCTGCTCTAGGTCACAAACATGTCCATCCCAGATGCGAGGCTCCCGAACGCCCTTGAACGATAGACAATAATAATACGTAGCCTTTGGTAGTCATCCCTCATAAGCTGTACAGTTTTATACCCGTGCAGGATCACACATACATCGAATCAGATATCCAGCATGCTCTTGACCTGCTGGGGTTGTTGGCCGGTCATCGAGACAGCCGTGCTGGTGCTGTTGCTACGTTCGCTGGCAACGTGGGGCGTGTTTAAACTGTCGGGTCTTCTGCCGCGTCCGACACTCGGTACATCCGTGTACGACGGCGGCGGGCCGTCCTGCATCAGCTCGGAACTGCGGTCTGACCGGCTCGCGCCGCTGTTGGGGAAGAGCAGCTCCGCCGCCGCGTTCAACGCCCGCTCGTTCCGGCGACGATCGGATTTGCCGCCGTACGAGGTGAAGGTCGACCCCTTGGCGGCGTCAAAGCCCGGTCTCACAGGGACGGACGGCGACTCGGCAGCGTTGCTGCCACGGCCGTTGCCCATGCTGGCCATCTCAATCTCGCGGTCCGCCTGCTCGCGCTCGTTGGCCATGACCTCGATGTTTTGGTGAACACCGCGATCCGTGGCGTGTCCTCCACCGAGCTCGCGCACATTCATGGCGATGCGCTCGCGCATGCTCATGCGGCCGACCAAGTGGTTGTTGTTCTTGGCACGCTTCCACCAGGCGGGTTTCGGCACGTATCCCATCTCACGGTCGATCTGGGCGCCGCGCTCGCGGCGCTGACGGATGAGCTCCTTGTCCTCGTTGGGCGACAAGAAGCCGTACGCGATCTGGATGTAGAGGATCAGCAGCGCGGGGCCGTATCCTCCAGCGTAGACGGCGGCGAGGGAGCCTTGGCGTTGAGGACGGAGTAGGCGAAATTCCAGGCGACGAGCCCCTGGTAGGCGATGAGGCAGGCGGCAAGCGGGATGATGAGGAGGAAGCGCAAGGGAGTATAGCGGAAGAAGCCGCGGATCTTGTTCAAAAGGCCGCGATTGCGCGGGTAGTAGTGCTTAATGGAGTGGCGGAGGGAGGCGACGATGGTCAGCCAGCAGACGACGAGACAGAAGGTGGCGGCTTTGAAGCGGGCGTCGGTAGCGTTCGGGGCGGCGCGGGCGGCGGTCTGGTCTGGGGAACGTTGCTTTTCGATTTCGCCCCAGTTGCGGGGGATGATGAGGAAGAAGTTCTGCGCGGTCATCGTGTCAGTCTCGCGCTCGCGGTGCCAAGGGGCGGGAAGCCGGGCAACATACCAGCCAGAGCCAGAGGTAAAACCATAATGGCGTCCAAAACTCGATCTTGCTCCTGCGGTCGCCCTCCCGCAGCGAGAAGGGGTCCGGGTCAATGGCCTGTCTCTCGCTCCAACTGCCCCAATGCCGGACGGCTCCCAGACGAGGGCCATGGTGAACTGCTGCAGCAGGAACCAGAAGAAGCTATTGATGATGATGGGCAGTCCGATGACGTAGAAGCGGTCGACGTCGATGTTTGTGAACAGGCTGATGAAGGCGGCGGCGCAGACCATGATGGCGTAGTACCACTGCCAGCGCCTGCCGACGGGATAGAAGCGTTTCGAGGTCGGCAGGTAGGTCTTGCCGTGCTTCTTGAGGTTGGCGAGGACGAAGACGAGGGCGAGGCCGTAGACGACGCCGAAGCCGACGCCGACCCCCGCGCGGGTGCCGATGGGATTGATGGGGTCGTAGCACCATGTCGAGTTCACAAAGGAGCCATTCGGGAAAAGGTAGACGGGAGTGTGGGGTTGCTCGGTGACGTAGCAGTTGGAACCGTTGGAGACGGTGCCGTTGGTGTAGAGGGTGTAGTTCCAGAACTCGAGGACGGTGCGGTTGAAGTGGACGCCGCCGAGGATGGTGTCGGAGGAGTTCGCGCCGGGGGGGAAGCCGAGGAGCGCGCGGATGTGGAGGAGCATCTTGGGCGGTTGATGTCGAGGTTCGTCTCGGGTCGGCCGGAGATGGGGGGGAGCGGGATCGCACGGGGCGGGGGTTGGCGGGTTTTGTGTTGTTTGTCGTCGTCCAATGTCTTCGGCTGAATTGCTCTCGAGGAGAGACGGACGGGCAGATGTGCGATTTAGGACATTGCAGGTGGGAGAAGGGGGAGCACGATGAGTCCGAAGGGGAGAAGGAGGGAGGGAGAGTGAGGAGAGTTCGAGGGTTAGGAGGATGGCGAAATTATGATTATTACAGCATGGTTGATGGAACGCTCGGAAAGGCGGAGGGAACTTGGGCTTTTTTTCTTAGTCGCGTGTAGTCAGCGCACCCAGTGGTATTTCGACGCTACGGAGTGCACGCAGATCACTCGATGACGGAGGCGACGGCGGGCGGGATCCAGACGGAACGGTCGGGTGCAACTGCGACTGCGAGACTAGACTGCGAATGTTTTGTTCTTGAGAGTGGAGATGCCCGAAGCTCCGGGGCGACTCATCATAATGTGGGAAGAATGAACAAGAACGGGGAAAAGCAAGAGACTTTTTTGGACCGGCAAAGCATAAGGACCCCGGGTTTCCTGTGCTCTTTTTCTTTCTTTATCGCGCAGCAAAACAACAAGCCTAGGCACCCCGACCTCGAATCAGCGACTGCTTGATTGCCTACCATCCACAATTAGTAGGTCGCCCGGCTGCCGCCGCACGGTCATCGGAGTGGGAAGTGGAGTTCTGGCGTGTGGCTGGAAGAAACAAATTGTGGGGGTCCGTCAAGCCACAGTCAGTCAGCCCACCTTCACCCATGCACATGGCTGGGCGACACCTTTCGTCCCGATGTATCTGCCTTATGTAAGCAGGCCTACCTGGAGGTACGTACCGGCCTCCCTCCCTCGCGCTCGCCTTCGTGGCCGAGACAGGACAGCTGGATGCCTCGACCGTCTTAGCTCCCCCACGGCTCCGAAACCAAGCTCGACTTGAAGCTCCCCAAGCTCACCACCACCAAGACAACAACACCCATCGGCGCACAATCCCCGGTCAATGGATCACCGCCGCCTATCATGACGACCCGCGAAGAAGAGGACCCCTCCTACATCGACTACGAGGCCTTCCTCGACCCGGCCTTCAGCCCCTCTTCCTTCGCAAACACCCTCGTCCTCGCCACCAACAACCCCAACGACGTGCCTCTCGACCTCTCGACCCCCTTGTCCCGCGTTCTCTTCGACACGCAGGAAATCGACTCCCACATCGACATCCTCACCACAAAGTCCGCCGCCCCGCTGCTACGGTACACCGAGGAGCAGACCGCCTCGAGCAAGCGCATCATCTCGGAGCTTGACGCCCAGATCAAGAGCCTCAACGACAGCTACAAGCAGCTCGAGAAGGAGGTCATCGACAAGCATGCCGAGGCCGAGGAGGTGCGCCAGGTCGCCACGCGCCTGTGGGAGGCGCTGAAGCTGGGGCGCTCCGTGGGGCGCTGTCTGCAGTTGGGGAGGCAGCTCGAGGTCCAGCACGCCGAGGTCGCCGGGTCGAGCGTCAGCGCTGCCGCGGCGGCGGCGGGGAAGAAGGAGGACCACCGCGCGCTGGTGCGGTGCTCGCACACCATCCTCTCGCTCCGGGAGGTGTTGGACAGCACGGCGCCCGGCGAGGAGGGCCACGGGCTCGCCCGGGTCGACGCGATCCGCACCCTGCGGGATTCCATCATCGCCCCCGTCGAGCGCTCCGTGAGGGAGACGGCCGAGAAGATTATCCGCGACTTTGCCATCCCGGGCTCGGCCACCTTCGCCCAGGGCGAGGAGACCAAGGCCAGGACCGTCTCGGCCATGGTCACCCTCTTCCTGCTGTCGCCCATCCCCGCCCAGAAGACGGAACGCTGGACGCCCCAGCTGCTCCTGCAGGCGCTCGAGACCTATTTCCGCTCGGCCCTGCAGTCGTCCATCGCGTCGCTGTCGCGGTCCCTCGGCCAGCTGCCGACCCTCGACCGCACGCTGTCCGAGATTTCGGCACGGTGCCAGAACATCGTCGCCCTGGAGCTGGTCCTCGACTCGACGAAGCTGCCGACGCACCCGCTCGTGGCGGCGCCGCAGCGGCAGACCAACATGCTGCAGCCGCTGCTGGCGTATCTCGAGACGGGGAGCCTGCCGAGCTATTTCTGGCGGACGATGGCGGGGAACCTGGGGACGAGGGTGCAGGAGATCGCCAACCGGGGCGGCGTGGCTGCGCGCACGCTGAGGTCGAACAGGGCGAGTGTGGGCGAGGCTGTCAGAGAGTGCGTCGTCAAGGGGTGTCAGATGCCGAGCGCCCTCAAGGGGAAGGGCAGGGGGGAAGGAAACTGGGAGCGGGAGGTCGCCGTCATGGTCGGGAGCGTCGTGAACAACCTCGGCAGATAAGGTCTGGGATCTGGAACACACTCTTGGCATGCCGCGTCAAAATACGATGCATAGAAGCGTTTACGACAGCAACGTGCTTGGTTTTGCAGGAACGCGATCTTTCGGAAATGCGAACACTGCTCTTGGTCAAATTAAGAGGGCGCTTTCTTGGAAGCAAGCCCAAACTTTGGTAACGCATCCAGAAGTGCACCTGGTACGCCTGGCCCCCATGCTTCTCTAGCTGTCTTCGTTCCTGGTTCGCACTGGGCCGCGATGGCAATGAAATAGACGTCTCGGCCGACTTCAAGCAAGAATGCTGAACGTCGCTTGATGCAGGAGGGGCTGACTGGCACAACGAGATCATAGGTGCGATAGCCGCCCCCGGTAGACCACGCCTTGTCTGCAGCTGCAGCTTCACCATCACGGCTTTGCTGTGGGCACCAACGAGACGAACTGGCATTCGAGTCATGGCATGCGGCTTCTATGGAGCGTGATGAATCAGCACCCCCTTCTAAACTCCACTGGCTCCCATTCCAATGTCTCACCGCAACGCTATGCAAACTGCCCCCGGCAATCTATTTCAACCTAGTTCCTGGTAGTCACAGGGCAAGCAGGCTACCTCGGCTTAGCCGTGATGTCATCCACGGCATGTCGAGGACGCGGGGTCCGACAGTCAACTTTGTCGAGGCGTTCCAGCTTGAACAGAGTTTTATGGAGTTGTGTAACAGCCGAGGCTCTCTCTTGGCACTTTATTTCTTTATATAACCACTGCGGCGAGAACGAGAACGAGAACGAGGCACAACCTTAACACTACATCATTCGAAGCAGCGACGGACAACTACACACTCGTGATGTCCGTCTGTTTTGTCACTATGCTGACAGTCTGGTGTGAAATCATTCGTTAGAGTGGAAGCAAAACTGGCGTTCCGAGAGGGTGGAGGCTAGTGCCATCGACGGTTACGCGCGACGGAGATAACCCACTTGCTTGGCCTATTGGAGGTATTGTAGGCGATATCCACCGTCGACTGACATCGTTGGTGATATAAACCTCAAGGTCCCTCTCACAAAGACCAGTCTTTTTGCCGCAGCATTCAGCACTTAAGAGCCGGAAAACAATTACCATGGCGCTGCTCTCCTCGACAACGCTCATCTACGCCCTCCCGGCGTTGGTGGTTTACTACATCGCCTCATCCTACCTCGCGCATCGTCGCCTTCGACTCTTTGCAAAGATCAACAACGCGACTTTTCCCAAGTATGTCCCCACGAAGCTTCCCTTTGGCGTCGACTTTGTCTGGCGCTCCCTCTCCACTGCCCGCAACGGCGGCGACATCCTCGACGATGTAATCGCCCCCAACTACGCCGCCAACGGCACCACCTTCTCCATGCCGGGCTTCTTCGGCCCCGCCGAGGTGTACACCATCGACCCGGCCAACATCCAGGCCGTCCTGGCCAACAAGTTCCAGGACTTTGACCTCGGCGAGAGGAGGATCAAGCAGTTCAAGCCGTTGCTGGGGAACAACATCTTCACGGCCGACGGCGCGTTTTGGGAGCACTCGCGCGCGCTGTTCCGGCCGCAGTTCTCGCGAGACCAGATCAACGACCTCGAAAAGACCGAGGCCGCCGTGCAGGCGCTGTTCAAGGCGCTTCCCCTTGTCGGCGCCGCAGGCGACGGTGCGGTGACGGTCGACATCATGCCCATGCTCTTCCGCTTCACCCTCGACACGGCGACGGGGTTCTTATTTGGCGAGAGCGTCGAGTCGCAGATGGCCGCCGCGACGGGGGTCTCGACGACGACGAGCGCCGCGACGGCCATGGCGGCGGACCAGGTCGGCAACGACATGTCCTTCGCCTCGGCGTTCCACGAGGCGCAGGTGTGGATCACCACGCGCGTGCGCCTGCAGGGGCTGTACTGGCTCGCGCCTGACGGAACGGGGAAGAAGGCGTCGAACTACATCAGGAAGTATGTCGACCACTACGTCCGCATGGCGCTCGGGTCCGCGAAGCCCGCGACGGGGAAGGAGGGGTACAGCTTGCTGGACGCGCTGGCGGAGCAGACGCGGGACGAGGACGAGCTGAGGGACCAGATCCTCGGGCTGCTGATCGCGGGGCGGGACACGACGGCCACGCTTCTGTCATGGGTGCTGCTGCTGCTGGCACAGCACCCGGCCGTGTTCGACAGGCTCCGCGGGGAGGTCGTCGAGAACTTTGGCGAGTACGTCGACGAACCCCGGAACATCGACTTCAGTACGCTCAAGGCGTCAAAGTACCTGCAGTTCGTGCTGCGCGAGACGCTGAGGGTGTACAACGTCGTGCCGCTGAACATCCGCGTCGCGGCGCGGGACACGGTGCTGCCGCGGGGCGGCGGCGCGGACGGGGCGGCCCCGGTCGTGGTGCGCAAGGGGCAGACTGTGAACTTTGCGCCGTACCTGCTGCACCGGAGGGAGGACGTGTGGGAGGCGCCGATGGAGTTCAGACCCGAGAGGTGGGAGGGGGTGAGGCTGGACTGGAACTATGTCCCGTTCAGCGGCGGGCCGAGGATCTGTCTCGGGCGTGAGTCTCTTTCCTCCCTTGTTTCGTTCCAGTCTTTGGTCGTGTGGTTTGCTGACTTGGACAGAACAATTTGCCCTTACCGAGGCCGGGTACCTCCTCGTGAGGCTGCTGCAGCGGTTCAAGGGGATGGAGTGGCTGGGGCCTCTGGGGAAACCGAGAAAGGACATACACTTTACGATGGCGCCGCGGGACGGTGTAAACGTCAAGCTGCATTATGCCGAGTCGTAGCTTGGTTCCGTCTCCCTCCAGTGATCTTCTAGCGACTTCTGCGACGCGCCTTGCGTGCCTTTCATCGCAGCAAGCGCATCGGAGAAGTGTAGCAAAGGTTTACGCCGGAGCTGCTTGACGACGGAAGTCCTCGAGGTGTGATTTCCTGGTCTACCCCAAAAGCGACGTGAGTATAGCGCTCGGTGATCAGGGCTGTAATCTCGTCCGTAGACTTTACCTTGATCACGGTGACTTAAAATGGGACACATTTTTCGAGAATATAATTCAGGGGTGGCGGTCGCTAAGTGAGCAACGGACTCCCCAGGAAGTGGCGCATAGGGCCTCGTAGCAAGGTGTATGATTGCTGCCACGGTATGCGAGAGGCTCTCGCCTTCCCACGCATTTAGTATATGATTGCTGGTGTAGATTCGATGACGGTGCTTGGGCTTCCTCCCGTATTGGCTGTCGGCTGGGGCCTTCAGAGATAACTTGAAGGCACTCAACTCGGCACGCGGTCGTATTCAACCACCTACGCAACTAGAAGCCTGCTCGGGACTTCCGCGGGCTGAGCTTGGGACTCGGGAGCAGTCGAGAAAGTTGAGCCAGCTTGGCATGAGAGAGGGCAACGGCACTCAGCCACCGCGAGGGATGACAACGGTGCGGCGTCTACTTTATACGGACACGAAATGATGGCGTAGCTGAGGGAGCGATGGAGGGTTCGCTTTTTAGTACGGCGCTGCCTTCGGATTTCGAAAGTTTGTCCTGCTGCTTAAACACGGCCAGACCTTCGGTACACTAACCTCTTGGCTATTGTGGTATGCGGAACTTCGTCGCGGCGTCGTCGGACGATCAAATGCGCAAGGGGGCGGAACCCGAGACTTTGTTGCCTAGTCGGTGGCAACCACAGAGGGCTGAAGGGTAATATCTACGCAAGACCACCTATCTTGACGGTTCTCGGCTGACCGAGGTTTGACTCAGACTTCTGACATGGGGCTCACTGATGGCAGATTTCAAGATTTGGCTATACTCGCAGTCGTGTGTATCGTTAGGGCCAAGGTCGAAAAGGTCGCCCGGCACCCTTCTGGCTTCGTAAGAGTTTTCACTCAACCCAGATTCTCGATGGGAGACCCGATGTGTAAGTCCCGCAGGAGAAGAAATCCGTCAGTTTTAGGTCTGGGTTGTTGACTCTGTGAACCGTATGTCGGGAACAATTCCAGGCTGCAAGTGGTCATCGCATTTCAACACTCGTCATCCAGTTTTTCGTCCTCAGAGACGCCATTCTCCCCCTACAGCAGTCGCAGCAGAATACACCAAAGACACCATCGAGATTTGTCCAGTTACGATGACCGCCTCTAGCACTCCGTGTCCACGGTATTATGGCTGCCGGATGGTGTCGCGTAATGGCAAAGTGCTGCTCGTCCCGGTGCTGGTTGTTCTCGGCGGCGCCTTGCTAACATTGTATATGGCTGTGCTCTAGATGGACACACCTCATCACCTGAGCGATAACTTATACTCGCCGTTTACAGATTCTGTTTTCATTATGAGGATAAGGCGGGGGGAGCCGGAAATGTGGAAAGCCGTCTACGCCCGAACTACTGCGGCGGGTGCGCGGCATCTGTCCTTACCCGCGATAACCCGGAGACGGCTTCCACGATGTGTGGCTCAGAAGCTGGGGACTTGGGCGTCGTAGAGACAAATATCGACAAGGCGGATTAGCAAATAAAGGTTCGCCTGACGGCTGGTACTAGGTTCGCACGCCAGTATCCGGAAGATTCAAGAAGCGGCGCGAACGCATCAGGATACCTTGAGTCACAGCGTTACGATGATGGATATGGGAGCTTCCGGATTTCATGCTACCACAAGAACCTCGCTGATCAGCAGGTCCCGCAACAAATCATAAGCAGAGAACGATCAACATGGCACTCGGCACTCACCGAGCACCATTCCTCGCCTGCGCCCGACGTCTAGTCGAGTTTAGCTACTGGATCTTCCTCGTTTTCTTATTGGGCTGTCTGGCTTCGTGGGTCTGCCCTCCTGGCTTGCCTTTGTGGGGGTAGCGGTTGTCCTGTAGTCGCCGTCGAATTTGGTGAATAGTTCGTCCTCGAGAGGGAAATCTCGGTATGCAGAACAGGGCCATATAGAATCCATCCAATAGATTTCGAACCAAGTCGGTCGGATTCGGTGTCCATTTCAGGCGTCTTAGCTTCAGACTCGGCATGGCTGAAATTACGTCCGCTAAATTCTAAGGCCTTTGGCGGTCGAAATGCCTCGCATTTTCGGTCGCTCGAAGTCGAATGCTATGTTCCCTGTTGGTCGCTCGCTGCGGAAAGCCCGATGTAACCCGGTCTATTTAGTCCCTTTGCACCTTGGGAACGTGGCTGGACTTCTCCTTAACATTGGACTGGCACGCTAGATGCGCGGTCGTACGAAATCCTAGAAAAGTAATGGAGTTTTCTAATGGGTCTATTCCCATCTTGTGCTGTCTCACATGGGCCTTCATCGCATGGGCACAGTCAATAAAAGCAAACTGTCCGGTTGGGAAAAGTCGGAAGGTCCCTGGTTTAGTGTGCCGTAAAGTTGAGGAAGTCAGCAACTAAGTTAGCAACACATCGATATGAAACTTTTAATCACTACGTATTAGCGTTCCCTCAGTGTTTTCCGTAGATATTCGAGCCATCATGACAGGATGTCAAGGTGTCTGTCGTTGAACCGTAAAGCCAAAACTTCCGGTCAGACGACACCCCTACGAAGGTCAAATTTAAAGATGTCACATGCGGCCATTTCCCAAGGCTCCAACCTCGACATACAATTACCCAATTTTTCATTGAATCTCAACCTTTCAGGAATTCAAAGCCTTCACCCCGTACTTTCACAGTCTCAAATACACTACCAGCATCAAGAATTCTACTTGCAATCAAAGGCAACCTACCTTGCCAGTAACACCGAAACCGAAAGCTTTCTGAAAAGCAACACAAAGCTCCCCAAGCACCACTAAGCCGCTGGCTCACAACAATGACGATTACCTGCATACCACAGCTTTTCCAAACCGGGTTCGGAGTCGTTGTGGGTATTTTGGCGTGGGCCCTTGTTCTGGCCATGTGGCTTCTCGTGGCCGCTGTCGGCCACTACGCCGTAACCCCCGTTGTACGGGATATGGGGCTCTGGTTATCAAACCTCTTGTCTGATTCCTCGTATTAGACTTGAGGCTGCGGCCATCGCCGAAGTGGAGCTGGGCTTACCGGAGACAGAAACAGCCGGCCAGGCTCACTTGGGCGGAGACAGGGCGCTTACAGCCCGAATTTGAGCCTTTTTCGCGGACTTGATCAAGTCGCAGCAATTTTGGGAGTTTATTGGATTTCTGTTAAGTAGGACAAGGATAAGTATGAGGTTCTGATCCACGAAGTCAAGGCGATTTTCTAACATGATACGTCCGGCACAGGTTGAAGAAGGGTCATATGGGCGCGATGAGAATCATGCATACTTTTTCCTGTTTCCAGAACAAGGACATACATATTCTACTACGATCGACGGGCGAAGTTAATTCAGGTTTGGGCGGAACCGAAGCACAATAATCAGCGCCTGGCACCAATATGACGGCGCGAAGCACATGGGCGTCATGGACCGAATCATGCGTGCCGTCTTGCCTTCGTAGGCAGACTACAAGCCTCTTTAATGCCTTATTCATTTCGCGCGCGGGTGATTTGAAAAAGCGGAGAAGTACTGAGCGACTTGCCATTTTGGCCCAAATGAAGTTATCACAGTTGATGCCTGGATCAGCGTCAGCCAGCACGTAAACTATAATCTGCGGCAATCGGGCAGTTTTACCACCCGAGACGGAGTTGAGGGCCGGGATCCTTGTAAACAGGAACTTACAAATGCCGCTTTCTACCCAGCTCGTGACGGGAGGCTATATAGGAAATACCAATCTTATTTCCCCCAAAATTATCAAAATCTATTTGTCTTCAAAGTGAGGGTTCTCCCTGCTGTTATCGTCGCGGTGTCATTGAATGGCGTTTGGGGCGCTCCCGTGCAGCAGCTGGTAGTCTTTGGAACAACCACTTCATGGCTTATCGGCTAACCTGACCATGCTACAGAGGCAAGGATTAATCGCTTGAAGCCCGAACGGTTCCCGACATAAGGGTTCGAGATATCCCGGCTGTGGCCGATAGCCCGAACGGACAGATAAAGCATTCGATTAGAGATTCATCTACAAGCAACCAAGCCGCCAGCCTGAACAAGCGTGGTTACATCGTGGGGCGACCGAGAGGCCCCCCCCCCAACTCCTTGAAAGGCTGTTGTCGATGAGGTCGGGGGTCTTACCTGACTAGGCAACTTAGCTCCATCACCAGCAGATAACTAGGTTGGAAAGATATAGGGGGAATGAAGTATTGGACTGCTCAAGAATAGGCCCCGAGAGGCTAACAATCAGATGCACCATAGAGAATTAAGCATGGTCTGAACTCGTAAAAAAGAAGTGGATGACTCAGTCAAGACGTAGTTCATCTACCGGAGTAGCATGAGCGAAGCAGATCACAAAGTAGATAGGGACGTATGGTTTGACCGGGCTGCTAGACCCAAGAAGCCCGAAAACTAAACCTGGACGCCTCAAGTGACGTGATTATAGACTTCCTTGGTGTCGATCACAGGTGGTCGGGGAACCCCGCTCTACCACCACTTAGGATACATCGGCTTTAGTCATTCTCCTGAGATCTTGAGAAAAGTACATCAAACCCCGTAAGCGAGCTTAGATTATCACTATATTACACTTCCAAACATTCGATGCAGCATGCCAAAAGCATACACACCATTTATGACGCCTGCCTCCGGCCTGCTTTTATCAGAAAGCACTTACTTCTGGCCGAACGGAACGCAATCCACGCAGACTTTTTCCTTGAGGTACATTGCGCCGAGAATTCTTAAATCGACTGGCGCGAATGATCTTGGGTTTCCCTAGATAGTTGTCAGCCGCATTAGTCTACGTTGCTCAACCTCAGAGACCTATCATGACGCGAAATGCGCAGTTGCCACCGGGAGCATGGGACTCTCATGTTCACGTTATTGACGAGGCTTGTGCAAGGTCACCTAGATTTCCTCAATATTCACTAACATGATTGTAGGAGAAATTTCCGTTCAGCCTCAACCGATCTTTTACACCGAAGAAAGCCGATGTAGATGACCTCATTAGGTTTGAGGAATGTCTGGGTATTAGCCACGTGGTCGTCGTGGCCGCATCGATCTATAACAACGACAACAGAAGCATCGTCGACGCTTTAGACCGAATGGAGGGCAAGGGGAGGGGCATTGCTTGCATAGACCCCGATACCGTCACCGAAGCGGAGCTCAACGAACTAGACCTTGCCGGCGTCGTTGGTATCCGTCTGGGTATCATGAATTTCGGCGCGACTCTCGACAAGGAGGCTCTCAGCGCTAGCCTCACGACCCACGCCGACAAGATCCGAAGCAGGGGCTGGCTTTTGCAAATTTTTGCTGCTATGAATCAGTACCCTGTCATTTTGCCGCTGATCCAAGACTTGGGCGTGGATGTGGTCATCGATCATCTTGGATACCCGAACCCTTACAATCCCGTTCTTGACCCAGCCGGAAGGCAGGTTCTGTTGCAGGCTCTCCGTTCCGGTCGTATATGGGTGAATTTGAGCGGGGCTTATCGTTTCTCAACTAAACCGGGCTTGGATGATTACGTCAAAGAGGTGATTGCTGTAGCTGCGCACAGGATCGTTTGGGGGAGCGACTGGCCTCATGTCGGTGGTCCTCCAAACAACCCCGGTGGAGACAGACTTCAGCGCCAGGACTTCTTGAAAGTCGACATTCCTGAATCCATTGACCAGTGCATATCTTGGTTTGCTGGAGATGAGGATTTGATAAGAACAATATGGGTCGATAACCCACGTCGTCTGTGGAGGTACGAAAACGGGGATTGAAGTCTTCGGCAGAATTGGGAAGCGAAGCACGAGTGCTTCATAAGCACATGATGATTGACCTATATGTCACATTTTTAACGAATTTGGAACCGCCTTTTGAGCTTAGGGCTTCCCGAGTCGAATACTATTCAATCTACAGACCAATAATTGCCTCCATCTGGCTTCATCTGCCTGGCACCTATCCAACAAGCTCCACCAAGATTCAACTACTAGAAATCCTTTGGCCGATAGGGAATTGAGGTGTTTTCTTCGTGCCTTTTGTGATTTCCTCTCGGGTAAAATTCTTGGGCCTTTACTAAGCCCGTTGCTTCCTGGTTCCGTTCCTTGACTTCACTGGAAAATACGTTGAACGGCCACCATGATCTACAAAGACGATTGGATCTGTAATACTTTTTGATTGGATTTTCGATTGATCTTGCCAGCAGCATTCCCAAATCCCTCGAACATTCAGAGCGATTTCTCCCCTGCATTTTTAAGTTTGCCAGCGAAATCCTTACTTAAGACTTCTGTCACTTCGGAGGTATCCCAGGTAAAACATACTTGCGTCTCTGGGTTTCTTACCAATTCTATTCCTATATCTCTCGCGGAAGAAATCGCTGAAGAGAATCGTGACTGCGCCAAGAAAACCAGTAATTGTAGCTGCAGGGGGGAGGTTCGGACAGAACAAAAAGGCAAGAAACCAAAATTTGAATGATCGCTTGTTCCAATGGGTTGTAACATTGATCTTTTATATCGCTTTGGGATGTTTTGTGGAAGAGGAGCATATTGTCGACGAGAAAACATCGCGAATATTCTATGGTCTAATGCAGATTGCAACGGGATATAGCGATCATGCTCCTTGGTAAGATCCAATAGAATGAGGCACTCAGCCCAACTTCTTTGTTCGTGTATAAGTCTTCCCGCAAAACATGCAAGGATTCGTCCTGTCCGCTCCTGTCGGCGAACGTTCACCACGCCGGGTTGCCCGTAGCTTGCGACCATGAACGGCGGGGGACAACATTGGTCCAGAATTTTCTTCGCTACACCTAGGTGGATAGAAAGCTGGCATGTGTGTCGTGATTAATAGAGAAGCAGTTTGTATCGCATTCGCCGGCCGCAGAGCAGTCGGCAGACCACCCGAAAATGACCCCCTAAATCTTAACACAAGCATTCGAGATGTAATTCTCCTACAAAGTCGAAAGGCAATCCCAAGGCAGTAGTCGCATGCTGGTGCTTTGTGCGAGGAGTAGCGCGGACTCATAACCTCACGTTCCTACACCACGATGGCCAACTTGTTCAATGGTTTGGGGACGGGATAAGCCGCATGTCGTGTTCTTGCAAGGCTAGCATTTCTTCGGAGTGAATGGGCCTGAGAGGGTAGCGAATTAGTCCAGTTGAGCCTGGACATTATCTTCGCTCGAAAAACGACCAGGACATTGAAGAGATGAGGGAAATGTTGTCCTATGACTAACCACTTGATAGGCTTTGCCCGACGCGAAAGAAAAAGTAAACTTTGGTATCTTCACAAATGAAACAGTACGCAGTTTTCCAACACTCAATATATCATACACTGTCTTGACCCGCCAGTGACTGTTTCCTCTCGCTTGTTGCCATGAGCATGCTATCCGGTCGAGAAGGCAGGTTTGTGAACGCCGCCGGTGTTGACGACGGCTTATCATCCTGACTTCCGATGAAACCAATCGCAGGATTTCCAATTACGAGACAGAATACAGCAGCAACCATGACCCTGCCACATATGTTAGTGTTGAAAAATGGGGATTTTCTGCGCGAGAAGTCACTAACGAGGATTCGAGTCCGATGAACAACGGTTCGTTCCGGAACATGGGGCTGAAGTAGCCCTCTTTCAACTCCTCGATACGGTACGAGCATCGAATAAGGATAAGAAGCGAGGAAATGAACAAAAACGCAACGAAAATTTGCATGCGCTTCGTCATCCGTTGCCGAGCATCGGTCCGCGTGCAGGTGATGAGGTAGTCTGCAAACAGGAAGCAGAAGGCTACGAGACACACGACCTGGAAGATCAGCCCAGCTAAGGAGACGTTCACTCCCTTAAGCACCTGTGTCTTGTTATTTCCAACAGTTGATAACGCGCCACCTGTCGCTTGAAGGGCGAGGGAGATGACATCGCATGGAATGAAGATGTAGTAGAACAGTTTCGGGTTGAATCGGGAAATCGAACGGTCGAAGTTGATGATCCTTCCGGCCCCCGAATCGTTAGTTACTGGCACAATCACAGGCATGTGAAGATTAGAGCTACGATGACACTTACACTTTGGACAACATGACATAAATGGCTGCGCAGAAGAAAACTGGTGCAACAGTAATACAGACTGAAAATGTGGTTAGGCCAGATTCTATAACGGGAAGTTGCAACCACTTACTTATTTGTAGCAGGAAACCGCCGAACGAGAACGGGTTATCGTGCAGGATAAGTCTCCCAACGTATCCAATGATTTCCAACAAGCAGCCACCAATCATGCTAGCCATAAATCCCCAGTTCTTTGAGCGTAGCCCCTGAAATGTGTGAATGATCATTGCTAAAGAAAAGAGCGCAATGAACGTCCCGTTGACTGGGATCGACGGCCGATAGCGCAAGAGACTGGCCTCAAGGGGGCAAACCTCGAGGGTGCAGTTGGCCTTCGGCCCAAACGATTTGTACCCGTTTGGTAACTGAGTCGCCGACATGATGAAGAAGCCTCTGATGAGTTAGGCACTAGCGTTGATACATAAATGTACTTGAGACAGGCTTGCAATGCGAAGTGAAGACGTTGAGATTGGGGGCCCACGATGCTGTTAAGTAGGACGCGTTCCGTGAACGGTTGAGGGGAGCCAGTCCGCATGCGTCTGCCATCAGCCAGCCGGGCGATCACCGGCCGTAAACGAAGGAGATAAGCCTCTTAAAACTCCATTAATAAGTTTCGAGACAATTAGGTCTGATCTAAGACATTTCAGAGAACCAGGGAGTAGAAACCGTTCTAGATGACCCTAGGCGAGTTCGGTTAGTAGTGTTCCGTTTTACATCAAAAGTAGACAAAACGCCCGGAATCTTTCGTCGTGGCACGTGTCTGAATTATGAGAAATGCAGATCAATGCATCGGTAAGCTCTTACGCGGCCGTATACTATTCCGCGTCCGGATATTATGGATCTCGCCAGCGGGCAAGTGCCCACCATGCCATGTGATTTTGTTGACTTGTGGCATGTGTGGCTGAACAACTAAGCCGACTAGCGGTCCCGAGGATCTGGGACATAGTTTAATCAACTCGATTCAAGCTAAGCTCGGACTTGCAACTTCGCGAAGCGTCGAATCAGCTGTTGGGAATCAACGAAGATGGCGGGGATCGCAAAGCCAAGCCGCGGATCCCGCATGTGAAGACACCATGATGACCCCGATACAAAGAAAATCTTTCCGCCGTAACAGTGATGTCCGTGCCAAGTGACCCGAAAAGTCGGAAATCAACACAATTGTCACGTCATGTCAGAAGCTATGCCTCGTGAAGCTGCATCCTGAAAGAGTGCTGGGCGTTTCTGGCGCGCGTCTGGAATCCACGCCGGTTACTCAGCATAATTGACCAAAGCCAATCAGATTCACGGGGTCGATACCGAAAAGCTCCTGGCCAACGAGAAAACACGTCGGATACTGCTTTAGAGGCACGTCTCGCCTTTTTGCCGTGAAGCCACAGGCCGCTTGGCAGCCAAGATGCTGTTGCCCCAAGAAGCAAGGCTTGGACCGGTCCTTAGATTTATTCAGACGGACCGTGATCCATTGCTTCTTCTTTTCTTTTGTTGTTCAACCAGCCGTAGCCATCTTTTCATATTGCCTCCGGATTCGTCTCTATACCTTCAGCATCTCAATCCGTTAACCCGCCAGTCCTAATCCTTGCAACAACATACAACAAGACAATAGTGCATCGTGCACTCATGACTGCATTCGGTCCCGCAGAAATACTTAGAGTTGTTTCCGAAAAGGTTGCACGCCCGTACGATTCAAGCACATAATTCATGAATTCGTACCCATCTGCAGTCAACCATTTTGGAAGTTTACAACAACAGAATCCGGTTTTCCTGTTCCCGCAAACCATCAATATAGAGAGGGAAAAAGTATTAGATGTCAAGAAAAGACAAAAGTATAGATCACGCGCTTTCTTTTGAGTCGATTACTGGGGCAACTTACTGTCTTTGTGGCCAGGTCAGTTGTATGTGGCACAGATCATTAGGGCACGCTGTTTCTAAGGAGTCTGTAGTGATATTTGGGCAAGAACAGATGGCTGGTTTGATCGAAAGAGAGACTGACGATCAAGTGTGTCTCGGCAAGCCTTCATTATTCATGAGTGTACCGGAAACAATCGCGCCTGTCGGTTGTACTTTATGTTAGCACAGCGGTCAACAGACAGGATCACGTGACTAATCACGTGTCTCGAAAAGCGTGAAAGGGCCTCATTTCCGCCACGGCAATCTAACGTATGCCTTGATATTTGTCGTCATCTTCGCCCGTCCAATCATTACTGGTTCGGAACCCGAGCCTTGCCATATCCGATACCCCCACGAGATGAGATGAGCTCATTCAAAGCCCGATCTCGGTCAGACGCAGAGTGGTTTTCTGCCGGCCTCAGCTCCTCGTTTCCCGACCTCGGAACTGACGATGGCAACCTCTCAGAGCTCCGGTTCTGCGACGCGGACCTGAAGCCAGGATGCAAAGTCTTCCATGTGCCCAAGGTGGACAGTACGAAAAGCACGGAAGTGCTCATGGCGCCCGATGTTCTCAACTACGCCGAGATTGAGGGGGATTTGAAAGAGCAGGTTCTTGTCTTTAAATACAAGGGCAAATTCCACGCAGTTGACCATGTAAGCGCTATACATGGACTAAGAAATCGGTTTCTGATTTCAAGAAACGGTGAATTGACTTGAGCTCTGTACAGAAATGCCCGCACTCCTCCTACCCTCTGTCGCATGGTACTCCTTTTGACATTGAGGATTTCGGCGTCGTCTTGAGTGCGGGGTTGACATGTCCGAAGCATGGTTGGTCCTTCGACCTTTTCTCCGGCATGGCAGACCGAGCGAGATACAAGTTGGGAGTTTGGGAAATTCAGTTACGAGAGATTACAGACACGGTCAGCCTGATTCCAATAGGGGACCCTCAGCCAGGGCGGGAAAGCCTAGAAAAGGAGGTTTGGGTGAGAAGAAAACAAAGAATAGGGTAAATGTACCTAGTAAAGAATAATGCAACATTAAACCGTTTGCTCGTCTATCCAATGTGAACTATAACCTAATAGCGACTGGTCTGCACTTTGCCGACAGAACTGCGGAGAGCACGCCTTGCCGGACTATTGTCATCACATGCCCTGCCTCTAACTCTATTCTGTTGAACACTTATATCTAATTTCTCAGTCATTCTCTAGGTTCCTTGCCGTGTCTGCATCATGCTGGGAATAACAGGAGACACGGTTGTCTCTTAATAGTAAGTGTGTTATGAGGTAAGCTCTTCACTGATTCTGCCTTGAAAGCGAGTAGAAGAATCGCATATTTCTACACATCGAGGTAACGGACGATACTTTGGATGTGATACGTAGACTCTGACTCTGACCGCCTTACCTTCTAGGGGCTTTTGAGCCACCGAGCCTTTGACTTGAAGGCTGTTGTAAAAAGGCGCGTTATGCTCGACATGGCGTAAATCAGGCAACGTTTCCCCAACAGCTTGACATTTCCGAAGACGTTCGGATTTTTCTAAACGGCGTACCGCGCATTTCGTCTGCCACAGCACCTTAGTACTCGCGTATATGTTTCTTGTAGATGGACGCCGTTGAGAGTCCAGGAATGCAGACCGAAATTCGTGAAGTTGTTAGAGACTCCATGACTTTGTAGCTGTGTACCTTGTGCGGTAATTTTGATGCATCAGGCATGCCGCGCAAGCTGGTTTTCCTCAGTCGCACTCTTCGTGACGATGTGAAAAAACGGCATATTTAGTACGCACTGTTGACGCCATAAAGTCTCGTTCACGGCATGAGAGTCCCTGCAGGTGACAATAATGTACTGATCTTAGGCTTGATGCTTATGGTGAGTTGCAGTCTTTGATCAAGAGCGAAACTCATCATGAGCGAGCAGCAAGTGGCCATACCTTCCATATCGGCGCACGAGAGGCTTTTTTTCTTGTTTGCGCAGCTACAACTTTTTGTCGTTGACCAGGTCTGACTTTCGAGCCGAGATATTGGAGCTTTGTCACAAACGAGTTGAGTAGCTTTGAAAGGGGGTTGCCGGTTGCAGCCTAAGACTAACTTGCCGACTTGTTTGTGATTTGCTGTGGCTTGTTTCACGTGCTGAGCGTATGCACGAATTGGATGAGGGCGGGACGTTCTGCTTTCGTCTGTCGTTGCCGCTCGGTAAACAGAGACGAAACATGTCGAATAGCAAATGCCCGATAGATTTCAATGCCAAGATGTGGATCTTTAGCCACGTAGACACGAAAGATGCTCCTGACAGAGGCCTAGGGGCCCTGCTCTCCGCAGTCCTCCTGCCAGCACTATCACCGCCAATGTCCGTCTGTCAGTGTCCTGCAAAGACTCGCTTGGAGTTATGTGTTCCTTTTATCGATACTCAATTGTCAAAGACAATGCGCTTACTATTCAACTGGATTACCTATCTATTCCGGTCTTCTTGAACAGTGATACCGAGGTGCGTCTGCAGCTCCAATTTTGGGCAGTTACCCTCAAAACCTTGTTAAGATGTTTCCTGGTATCAAAGAACAAAAAAGGCATAACGCCTGAGATGGTGTTTAGGCTGGATGAAGATGAGGCCGAACTCTTGTACCAGCCTTGGCTACTGGACCTTCTCACCGTTAAGAAGGAAATCATTGTATATATAGCGGTTCTTGGTGGTAATATTGAGTACTATGTTAGGCTCTCATACCCAACACGTGCGATAGGCCTCAAAAAATGATGTGGATTATTTTGGCACATACCACCATACTATAGTTGCCCGCCGGTGAGCTAAAGAGATTGCGTAGAACACGCCGAGGACCCAGGCTTTTGGTAATAAGGAAATTGTCCTAAACTTGCTACTTGCGATCAAGATGGCTATCTCTGTGCGACGAATCATGACCAGTGAACCGCGGGCTTTTCTCGAGCACGGCTGGCCAGAGTGCTGTGTGATGACTGGAGGAGCCGGTCGCTCACATCCACACACGCATGGCCATGGTCTATCCGCATGCCATTGAATGACAGGTTCAGCTACTCCTATAACCCCAACACCCCCATGCTATTTAACTTCTTGAGCGAGCTAGGCAGTCGGACTTGACTCCATACGACGTATCACATTGCCAGTAACCAGCGTATCCTATCCCCCATAATTTTATATTTGGGCTTCAATCGAATCCCCAAAACTGTAAACGAGCTGGAAAAAAAAGGTCGCTTGCACCGGCTAAACTTTAATAAAGGTCTCCGTATAAAACGATAACTGAGATATTGCTGGGACGCAAATAAGACTATTGTAGCCGGCAGGGTAGCGGAGCAGCTTGTCCGCGGCACAAAGCTTGCGCGCGAACAGCATGCAGAGCTCGTCCATGAACCGGACAATATCTTCCATTACCACCAAGATAGTCTCCAATGTATTTGGTATTATTGCCAAGGCATATTTCATATCTCGCAAACTTGGCGGTCATCGAAGCCAAGGAAACTCAGTCCCGCCGGCAGTCTCTTAGTAATGGCGCTGCAGATACTGCAACGGGAGAGGCACTTATGTAGTGCATGTGGAAACCCCCTCACCGTATTATCCAAATGAGGAACCGAATGCGACTCTTCTGCAGACGCATTACATCACCAGATGTTATGTCTGACCAAGCGAGTGCGCTGATATTTGCATGGGCTCTTCACGACATCGAGAGCAGCAAGGATATCTGAATAAGCCAGCCGCTGCCTGCATTATGCATCTGGCGTCCGTCAATCAGCGGGGCTCACAAGTGACTGCTGCAGACGGACCGACCCGAATGCCTACCGCGATATGCTACTGAAAGAGGAGTGTTCAAACCCACTCTATGTAGCTGGCGCTCTGCCAACAAAGCCGCAACCTTCTGTTCTGGATGCCGCCTTCGGAGAGCTGCCTATCGCTGCGAAGCTCATAGCCCCAGAAATGTGCTGGCTGCCATGCAGGGCGCTTACTCACAGTCAAGATATCAAGTAGCTTCAGAGCAGTGCTTCGGTCGTGGGAGGGATCTACAACGGATTCGCGGCTGTATCCAAACCTATTTCGGCATTGTCAAGGGTCAAGAAAGGTATATCTAGCAGTAATCGCGTCCGCCAAACTGTCTTGTTCTTTCCTTCATCCTCACCGTTGATCACAGCTGTACGTAAGCAAAAGGCCTCAAGCTACAACCATTCATCCTGCATTCCAGCCCGCCAAGAATCACGATGCGCGCCTCGGTTGTCATCGTCTCCCTGCTCTCAGCGCTTGTGACATCCTCGCCAGTCGGCACCGATACCTCGTCCAACAGCATTGGCAACCCTCTTTTGGATGCCCGCCAGTGCTTGATCTTCTGCAGCTGCAGCGGCTTTACTTGCTGCGGGGTGAGTAACAGGAGTACTGGCATTTGCATTGTGTTTCCAAAACTGCTTCTGTCTCGCAGAAACGTTGAATTGTGGAATCGTGGCTAACACGTTTATTTGATCATAGACTTCGAGGCAGTGTGAGTGCTGCCGTGGTGGATGAAGATTGGAGTTGAGACAGATCATGCGAGCTTGCTGAGATGGTCGCGGCTGAAGATGTCCTTGACACCTAGGGGTTGGCGATGTTGAGATCTGGGGTCCGAGTGGGCCGAAACGATATCTGTTCACAGAAACTTTGAAAATGGGGGAGGGACATACATTTGACAACTTTACAGTCCTTGGTTCACTCTTTCTTCTAGCTGCTTTCCGTTCCTGCACAACACTAGTCCTCAGCTTCGAATCGTAGACAGGTGAAGCTCAGAAGCAGAGCTCTTCCCTTTACTCTCATTTAAGCAAATATATCAGGGTTTGCCTGTCGGCGTAGCACTTTGGATTCATGACGCTCAGTAGTCAAGCTACCCTGTGACAAAAGGTAAACCTCCGTGTAAGCACGGAGACTCCAAAGTAGATAATCTCATTCCAAGCCTGAGTAGCCGTACAGCTGGTGAGTTGGGAACAGGGGGAAATAATGCGCTTCAATATAAACCCCATCCTTCGTTCCCAATAACTTGGTCAGTGACTATCTCAACCTTGCACAAGACAACAGACATTCCAACACCGGAATCAACGTTCTCAGTCGGCAACACTCGGGTGAAAATGAACGCTCGTCTCGCATGCGCTGCCAAGACCCGCGTCAACCTTCCGGCAACCTCAATGACGTCTCGTCAAGCCCTTCCGTATTCTCTTCCAAACGCCGAGATTGTGATGTTTGGAAATCTTGGACGAACCTATTTTTGGACTGCGTTAGGGGTCCGGCACAATGCTTGTTTCAGGTCGCCTGCAGCAGCACCCGCTCAGTGAGATCCTCCCCGGCATACTCAAATCGGCCAGCGAAGGAGGAATGAAAGGCTTGGACTGCGAAAAGGTGGACAGAATGGCGCGTTGTTTTGCTTCCTAGGTTGGAACATGTGTCGCTGGCAGCTTCTCCACACGGAATCTTTAAACACATATTCTGGTTCATTATCTAGTTCGTGATACTATTGAACATATAGTACATCGTCCCTGACGACAATCTGCCCGCTGGGTATTCAACAAGAAAAGAATTGTTTCTGATAGATCGGACGAGTGACGGGAGTCATCTCTTGTTTGGTTCGGCGTGTCAAGAGTCAAGACTCGGACGGTCCGTCATCCGATCCTTTGTGAGGTAAATCGAGGGTTGATCCCAGCTCCAGCAAAAATTTGGCCGGGCTTCCGCGGTAATGACTGTTTCTCTTTGCTTTTTGCCCGCTTCCGCATTCCTCGTTCTTAATGTGGATTAAGTCCTCTTCGGTGTCGGTAAGCCTTGGCTCAGGTCATTCTGTCGTCAAGGGTACCTCATTTCGGGAGAGAACCGCCCATCTGGGCCCCTGTCCGCCCGAGGTAGTCCACCGGGCTGCGGTTGATAGTAGCTGTCCGGATTATACGGTTGGAATCCGATGTTGATAGATTCACGATAAGGACCCTGTCCGACCTCTTGGTACATGTCGTATGTTGAGACAGGATACGGCGCCCTCGTCGACGCTATCACCGATCGACGTTGGGATGTGCTGATTCTCAGCGGCGCGGGCATGGCAGGCTCGTTGATGGACCTTTCGTAGTAGAAGCTCTCGGTTTGTCCATTTCTATCATTTGCGATGACTGCATGCTTGTCTGGAAGTGGTGGCATTGTGGTCGTAGTCGCGGCTGTCGGCTGGCTGGGCTGTGACAGCAGAGTATTCCTGTCTGTCTTGAACTGGGTCATCATCTGTTCCTCCATCTCCCTCGTCGTGCGATTCGCGATCTTGGTTTGTCTGAACGTAGCGACTATGGCCTGCTCCACTTCGCGCGTGTTACGTTTGGGTTGTCGGAGGATGGCCGACTCTCGTGGGAAGAAGCCGTTGCCGGCGCCTGAGTTCTGGTTCATGTTCGTTGCCACGGCGGCGATCTTCTTCTTTCTCTTGTGGCGTTTGACGCCGAATATCACTGCACCGATGAGCAGAGCGATAATTGCTGCGCGTTGTTAGAGGATCATGCTTTTGGTACTATGCTATGCAAAAACTTACCCACGACGGCGAAGGAAATCCCAATCGCGAACCCACGGTCTGATCCGTCCGCTGGAGCCGGGGTCGCGGAGACCGGGCTGTTAGTTGCTTCAACCTGAGAGTTGGGCGGAAGAAGCTCTGGCTGCGGGGTGCCAGATGCGGCATTCTCCACGGCAGGCGGAGGCAGGTTTGTCGCAGGGGTTTCGGCGGCCGGCGGTGTTGGAGGCTGGACAGCGGGGGGGTGGTGGAGGCGGCGGGGGAGGTGAAGGTTGGCTGGGCGGAGGGGGATTCTGGGGGCTCGGCGACGGGGGGGGTTCGATGGCGTCGCGGATGGTGGCGGCCGCGCGGGTGCTTCTTGAGGAGGGGGTTGCGGGGGGGTTCGACGGAGGCGGGGCTCCCGGAACGAGTG
>JAIMZG010000209.1:0-67960 GCA_020466075.1 Colletotrichum coccodes | reverse complement strand
CACTATAATACGCCATTTAATATACATATACATTAGTCTTTTTATTTACTTAATTAATTTAATTATTAATTAGTTTTTTTTAAACTATATATAGTTCTATTAAACTATAATAAGCTAATATTAGGTTAGTAATTTCTTTTAGCTTAATACTTATGTAATAAGACTACACACCTCTATTAGCTTTTCTGTAAGAAGGAAGCACTTTCTGTCCTGGTCCTGGCTAAAATTGAAAGAGCACGAGCGCCAGAGCCCACTGAAACCCATGTCATCAAGGATCTCATTCAGGACAGCAGTAGACTCTATTGCCGTGCTGAACTTTGGATTCGATGTGAGTGCATAAAGAAGGGCTTGGGCAGACTCCAGAGTAGACGAGTTTTGGCAATGTAACAGAACCTCGTCAAGAATCGATATGATCGGGCCACAACTAGAAAAGTGTCAGTAGTAAATACCGAGGCCATCAAAATGAACATCTAAAAGAAGGAAAGTAAGAGAACCTACAGATGCATGATGACGGCCGGCCTTGATATGGCGAGTTCAGTCAACCACCGGAGTGTCCGATTCTGCAGCGCATCCTCCAGATATTGGAAGTCAATCAACTCGATCGCCGTGTTAAGGAGGAGATCTTTATCCTTCATGCCGCCAAGGTCCTCGTATCTCTGTGTCCCAGTCACCTCTCCCAAAAGTAAGGGGTTGATGCCAGCTAGCCATAGACTATCTCTAAGCTCATCGCTCCCAACAGTACGAGCTAGGATCAGAGCCATGTAGGGCGACATAGAAATATCATCCGACGGCTTACCCGTATTTCCTGCAGGATTGCCAGCCATGTCCAAGAAGGCTGACAGCACTCTCATTGCATTGGTCTTGGTCGTGGTGTCGGCAAGGCCGCGAGCGAGGCAGGCACAAACTGCGAAATGGAAGTTCTCGGCCGTGAAGTGAATGCCGTACGCATCATCCAGAGGCAACGCAGCCTCTTCAAGCTGGACTCGACCCTGAAGTAGTAGAGGACCCATCTTGTCACCTCTCAAGTCTCCTACTGTGCTGATGTTGGTCATAACGGCCTCCAAGAATTGGGCCGTGCAGTTGAACAGCGCCGGAGGCACCAGTCGCAGGAGGGAAATAGCCAGCCAAAAGAGCTGTAAACCGTATCGAGATGCCGAAGGTAGCTTCGCCATCATCTTGGACAAAGACGTGACAATTGAGATGAGCATGTCGCTGTTTGTATCTTCACCCAAGCGGCCAACGCTGTTCCGCAAAGCGACAAGTACTTGGTAAAGCAGGTCATCGTCCACCTCCTCCCGTGCCAAACAGCCCATGACGGCAAATGCCCGAGGTTGAATTGCTGGGTTGTTCTGGAAAGCAGTGCTGGCGACTAAACTCATCCACCGAGACCTCCAGGCGTTGGAGATGTCGATGGAAGGTGCCGCGACGGAGCAAACCTCAAAGAGGACGGCTGCCAGGTTCTCGGTGGCAGTCAGTGAAGGCCCAGCATCCTGTGTTGTTGACATGGAGGCTCCGTCGCGCAAAATGGGGGTGGCGTTGAGAATATTTCGCTTCTGGGCTCACTGAGGAAGTCCAAGCTTCCCCTGAGCTTGTTGAATCGAGTGTCGTCTAGATTGAAAGAAGTACAGGCTGCATGAACAGTGTTCACAAGGAGCCTATGTACGAGCAAGCGTACCTCAGGAGCGCCTGTGTTGGCCAAGATGGTGACAATGTGAAAAATCTCGGGCAAATACAGCTGGGACTGAACGCCGTTGTCGAAGGACAAAGACAGGCAGAAGTGTAGCAGGACGCAGATCTCGGCCCAAACAGCGTTGTCGGGCAAGTATTTCGTGGGCCGCAGGGAAGAACGGTTCAGTGCCTTGCGCAGCCGGGAAATCACTTTGCCACGCAACGTGATGCTACCCATGCCCGAGACGATCGAGGACAAGGCCTCCATGGGCTCTTCGGAGAACCCGAAGCCCAGTGCTGCCCTCATGAGCTCTTCAACAAAGATGTCAAGTATTGTTTCGTCCTGGTAGATAGCGGGCCAGACGATTTGCTCCAGCGTGTAGGTCAGTCCGTGGTCCGACATGGCTACATCTATGAGTTTCCGGAACAAGGCGGCGATCTTCTCCTTGCCCTTTTCGGCGTCGGGCTCGTTTGCTAAAACTGCCGTTCGTAGCCCGGGTAGCCACGGGGCCATGTATGCGAGGCTGAGAGGTTTCTGCTCCTCTGTGAAGGTCTCCCAGCCGACAAAAAACTCGGTCAAGAAATCAAAAGTCAGTTGTGGTTCAGACGTTGCTAACTGTCTGCTAATCTTGACGATGAAATGAGAAGGATCCATCGGAACGGAAACATCTGTATTTGAGTCATTAGCAGTTCCTTTGCTCAGAGTAGTTCATGCGTGGGTCGATCCAGACTACAAGAGCGCAAATAGATGAAGACAACAACACACCTTTGGTGCACATTAGGTTGGACGCTGCACCGAACTTGAAAGCCTTGCAGAGGGCTCCAAGAAGGTTGTACGATGAGAGCCTCAATACATGGTCGGAACTCGACAGGTTTGTCAAGGCTAAATTGAGCAGAGTGCCTGGCACATCTTGCGGACGAATGAGGCGCTCGTAGGCCTTGTGTGCTCTTGTGTCCTTGCCATATTTAGCCTTTGCACCACGGATTGTCTGGAGTACATCGATCTTTTTGGGACTGGTGAAGTACATGACAATCTTGCCGTTGTCCGCACGCAAGCCGAAAGCAGAATCGTCTTCAGTTTGTATCGACGTAGGTGCCTCTTCTACCTCGCCCAGTCTAAAGATGTCGTTGACAGTGGTGCTCAGCCGGTAGCCAGGGAAGACCTCCTGTTTCTTGGTGGTCGTGACCTGTACAAATTGGCTGCCAACCTTGATGACTACTTCGATTTTGCCTTTGGTCTTGGACAGCCGGGTGATTGGTTGGAACACATAACGAGTATCCGTCACAACGCTGATCGTTTCTTTGGGGAGATGAAGCTGGCTGAGGTGAAAGTGAGCTTGCAAATCTTGCAGACTGCCTATCAAGTGGTAGTCAACGTTTTTGGGGTTGAAAACGCTGTTGTCGCTCTTTGCAGATACTCGGAGGAGCCTCCGGAAACATTTCCTATCGTATATTAGCATCTACTGTTTCTGCTGACACTATGCGACGATGGCTGTTTGGATGCTTACCTGAATGCGCTGTTCATGTTGTAGACGTAGATTCTCACAAGATTTTTGGACAACTCGACGGGTGTAAGTTGTTCAAGTTTCTTGAAAAGATCATCTTGAGGCTCGTTCTGGCCATTGTAACAAGTGGCGTCAATGAGTAAGCCAAAGGGTTTATGCCACAGACGGCTTGCAATCTACAAAGAGTCAATAACCAGACATTGACTTAGGCGGAAGTGGGCCAAAAGCGAAGACGAAGCTATAAAATCAATGGGAAGATTCTCCGGCATGATCAGGCAACATGACTGTGTGCGCCGAGTGGATGCCAAATAGTACCTTTAAGTAGCAATATAAGAGTGTATCGTAGTCTATGCTCTCGGCGTCGATGTGTCGTAGAATGATGCAAATGATGGAGAGAGAATCCTGGGAAAACTATCAGCGTCTTGTCATGGAAGGGCATAACGGCACAAATATTGACGTGTTCCGTACCTTGCTCTCGCCTCCATCGTAGACGGCCCTAGCAGTTATGAAGGATTCGGTGCTGCGGAAAGCGTTCCGAAGCATGAAGTTCTGGAACCGTGAGTAGGAAGGCGGCGTATTTGCCGAGATTTGTGGTCTGTTCCAAGTCACAGCTAGGGGCGGCGGGCCCAGATTCGTAATGAGGTTCCGAAGAGGTTCGAGGACAGGTGATCGACCTCGAGATACCTCGGCTGGCGACCGCACGAAATCTTTTCGTTCCTGGGTTACGAGTCTCTGTCGCATGTGGTCCCAGTGATCGTACAGGAACCGATGCAAAGCAACGCAAGAGCCGAAGTCAAATGACTCTATGGTGGGCGGAGTTTCCAGATTCTCAGGTAGCACCTATATTGCGGTTCAGTATACGGAAAAGTGATGGCCCTCACACGACGAATCAACGAAGAAACCTACAGATATCTCACGCAAAAACGTAGTAACACGATAAATGTTTTGGGTGAGGAAGTCGTTCAAGGGGAACATGTACGGCTCCTTGGCGCCGAAAAGCACGTTGTTTGCCAGGTTCTGGATTACCTTGGCAATTAGGAGAAGACCTCGGCGCATTTCCTTGGAGGGTGTTGTGGTGACCAAGCCCTCGACCTCAGGCGCAACGATGGCCGGGCAGAAAAACCTAAGAAACACAAAGGCTCCCACAGCCGTGTACTTGGCTTCTTGAAATCGCGGAAGTACAGCAGTAGATATCTGTGAGCATGGTATCAGAGAGCACGCTCAAAGAAGGGATGGTGCGTAGATATGGGAAGACACACAATATTGCAAATCTTCCGGAACGAGGCCGGCATACTGGAAGACGACGCGCAAATGTCATCGATGAATACCTTGGCCACAATGCGCAGTTGGAGAGCGTTCTTCTGCAGCTCATCCGTGGAGTTGACTCTGGCTGGATCCAGCTCAAGATCCAAGTCCTTCGAGGTGAGCATCAACCTTTCGACAACCTTTTGCAGGGTGGCCTTGAGGTATGGTTGGCCTTTCCACTTGGCGTAAACGGAAAGCATCTTGGTTGCCACGCAGGTTCGCCGGAGAATCTCGGATTCATTGTCTGTACGTGAAGCAAATATGATTAGCGGTTCACCTCGCATTTGTGTAGTGAGAGAATCATCGCCTCACCTGTTTCCTCAATCTCTTGCTTGATGAGAACCTCCAGCAGCTCAAAGCTGAGGCCACGATGTTCAAAGATGGTAAGTAAAGAAACGGTCAGCTCGTCGACCTCGCTACTCGGGCACACGGCACTCATGGCGGCCACAAGTGTCATGTCTTTGGTGAGGAGCTAGGCAACATGTTAGATTTCGCAATTAGTAAGCTCACAGCCACCAAATGCTTCACGTACCTCGAGTAACTCGTCATATTTCTCACTGACGGCGGCATCTGTTAGATTGCTAAACTCCGTGCCCTGGATGAGGATGTTATACAGGACTTTGACAAAGGCTGTCCTGATCTCAACATTGTCATGGTATCCGATGTTCAGGGAGTGCTTCAGGCCTACGTCGATGTTGGCACTGAGCAAATTCGAGAGAATGGTGATGGCGAATTCTGAGGACGATCCGCCCTCGTCTCGACTCGATATACCCGCCATGAGTTCGTTTCTGCCGCCTTCGGGAGACTCATGGTTGAGCAAAGAGAGAAATCGGTTAAAGTAGGTGTGAAACATTTGTGACTTGAGCTCGCTCGTGCCAGCATCGGTCTGACCCTCGCCAGGCTGCAGCGGGAGACGGAATGTGAGCTCGGCCAGCGACTTCAGACATGCCTTGTCAAGGTCTTTTTGCACTCTCACAAGTTCGTCTAGACGGCCGCCCGAGCTGCTGGCAGTTGAGTCGAGGCGCGGAGATCGAGGCCGAGCAATCCAGCCGAAGATGTATTCAAGGAGCTGGTTTCTGATCCGCACATCGTCCCTCAGATTCAAATGCTCCTTCCTCTTCGTGACAGCCTCGCAAAGTTGGCAGACCTTGATTTTAACCCGCAAGGTGTTGGTGCTGTCGCTGATGCCGTCGAGGAACTTGGCAAAGTTGAGAGTAAGGGCACCCAGGTGTATGGCCGACGCGGCACCGAGATCCGAAGGACTCTCAAGGCGCTCCACAAGCGCTTTTAAGAGAGAAATGGCCTGTTCGGCGAATATGATTTCGACGTCCTGCGCCTTGTCGCTCGGTGCCAGTGCCCCCGTAAAGAGGACCTCGAGTTCGGACTCGAGAGCTTTGAAGAGAGCCTGGTAGAGCGTGGATGATACTTCACTTGATAGAACCTCCCGGGTCGCCTCCCTGATCCTGACGCTTGCACAGCCTAGGAGCTGGATGCTGAGTTTGAGATATCTGCTCAAGAGGGGCTCTTCATGATTCTCCGAAGGGAGCCTGTCGATCCATCTCAGGCCGCCCAGAGCGGGCTCTTCAAGGATGATTGCTTGGTTTGCGGTGCAGATGCCCCCAAGGGATGCAAGGAAACCTGAGTAGTTTCGCCATTCGGTTAAAGTCCTTTCATCAACGGCATCGACAGGCGCCATGGAAACCTCTCTTGAAAGGAGCAGCCACCTTTCAAAACCGTACTCCCAGGCCGAGAGAATGCCACTCGTGGGGTATTGCAACCGGCGGAGCAGACCACGGACCCTTTTCTGAAAAGCCACGAGCCCGGTGAACCGGAATGCTCGAGATGCAACCTCGCCGTAGACCTCGCCGTTGCGGAGGAGCGTAGCAAACCCTTTGGCGGCACCCGAGGCAATATCGACAAGGCTATTTTCCTCAAAGAAAAGACCTATACATGTCGTCACTGTCTGGCAAGTTTCGACATCGGCGGAGCACAGTGAGACAAGCAGAGTAGTCTCGAGTCTGGAGGAGGCTGCCTCAATTTCGACAACACCTTCGGGCATGTCCGATAGCTCCTGAGAGCGAAGCAAAGTACTGTCAGCTTTCTGGACTAAGTGTTACATCATGGGAGCGAGCCGGCCCAGCAACTTACACGTAGTGACGCCAGCAGGAACTTGTGGGCTTCAAGATATTCATGAATGGCCTTGATTTCTGGCCCGTCTCCGTCGGATGTAACATCGTTGCACATGTTGAGCAGAACCAGTGAGCTACGCAGAACCACGTTAGCTCAGGACTGAGTATTGATAAATGCGGATTAATTTCCAGCGTCGTACCTGCGTCTCCAGAATTCCCTCTTGAGCGCTGTCGAGGCTAGTCTGCCACGAGAGCGGAGTGTATCTAGGACAGAGTTGTCGGAGAAGAGGCGCTTTGCAACACCGGTGGCAAGTCGGCGGATGGTAGGGTTGGCGGACACAACACACGACAAGAAGGACAAGAAGACATCCTCATCAGCAGTGCCAGCAATGGCTTCGCCTTGTCCATCGCCATCGAAAAGGGAACGAGGCGAAGCATCCAGAAACTTGAGGACGTCGCATGCCATATTTGTAAACAAGTGAAGGTTCGAATCACGACGCGGCAGCGCGAGAGCTACGGCAGTGGATTCTCCCGGCAAATCCGCAACGGCCTACATCTTAGTCACTAAACCGGTCTATACGACGATGGCTACAAGGCGGAGAGTCTCTCCTGCCTAAGGGGGAGGGAGAGAAGGGGAGAAGATAAGTATTTCGCCAGACATACCTTGAGTTGAGTGCGCATAAACGGCCCGGCTACTGCAAAGAGCTGCTCATAAATATGCGAGTCGTTCTGACGGGCAAAGTAACGACAACCTTGCACGACGGCCGTCTTGAAGGCCTGTGGCGAAGATAGACTGAGATATGATTGGCTCAGAGAGTCAACACAGCTGTCCAAGCTTAGTTCAGCTAAGCTCACAAATGCTGCTGTCATCAAGTCTTGGTCAAACAAGGAGGAATCGTTGCCACGACGGAAGACAGCCTCGCGAACTTCGTCTTGTACGTCCATAGCGTAGCTCACCAGCGCCGCATCATCCTCGACAACGAAATGGCGCGATGCCCTTAGCAAAGAAACCAGAGAGTACGCGGCTTGTTCGTTCTTGTTCCTGAGGGCCTTCCTCAAGTTGTCCAGGAAGCCAACCTTCTTGGCCATACTACTGCTCTTGGCCTCGCGGAGATTGCTAGCACTTCAAAAACGTCGGGGAGAAGGAAGAGCAGCGTGGTTTGCAGGGGATAAAGCATTCCTTTCTTGCGGCCATTATCAACAACGGTTTGCGTCATGTCAAACAAGGTGTCGGCACCGCCGTCGAGGCGCTTGTGCAGGGTGTGCTGCTGCACAAATTCATGGGGATATCGGTCAAGCCATCTAGTAATGAGCAGGGGGGCGACGACAGCAACCGTATTCTGGAAGGATTTGCGGAAATGCAGGAAGCTGGAACATATTTCCTGAATGATAAGGCCGAGTTTCTGGGCGTCGACCCAAAAGAAGGACAAAATCTTGAGCACTGCCAGGGAAGCCTTATCGTCGTCGGGCGCAGCAGCCGACTGGCCCGGGGCGGCTTGCACAACGGCGGCGGTACGGACAGTATACACGACGTTTCTAAAGTAGTCGAAGGAGCAGGACCAAGTTGAGGCCGTGACGTATTCGATAATGACCCTTACGCAAGGCTCCAAGACGGCAAGCTGAGCAGTGGGCAGAGCGTCATTATCTTCGGACGCATCAGTATCACCAGGGGGGGGCGAAGCAAGACCGCTCGCTGAGCGGGCTACGGTATCGGTGTGTCTCGGCGTGTCGTCGAGTATGGTGAAGGAGGGTAGGATGTAGCCCTCGGGAATAGGCTCGACGAGCCACTTAACCAGGTCGAAGACGCGGTTGACGAGAGCCTCGTCCAATGGTTCGGGGACATTGGCAGGCGTGGCACGGCGGGGGCCAGGGTTGGAATCAGGTTGCCGCAGGCCCTGAGCCTTGACATGGTCCCAATGGGCGGTACAGCAGTCGGCAGCCAAGGCAAGGACGTAGACCTCGGAAAGGAGAACGTGTGGCGGATGCGTGGGCGGGGGGAAGCCCTTGTAGTTTCGTATTATATCTTCGAGGAGAGCGACAAGAGAGTCAAGCACAAAGGCGAGTGCAGACGTGCTGATCTTGACGAGAGTAGACCTCGTGATGAGGACGACGTCGTCCTGCTGGAGCTCCTGCCCGTGGGTACCTGTCCGATGAGGGAGCTGACGAGGAAGAGAAGAGTCAACGTCAGCGACGGGTCCGAGATCAATGAGAAGTCAACGTCTGAGTGACTTACCCTGGTGGCGAGCCTATCGACCAGGCAGCCGACAAGACCAGCATCGCCATTCATTTCTGCGCTCCAGAACAATAGAGCGCATGACCGACGCGCGCGCCGAGTGTATCTCTTTCTCCGGCCTCAAGCTCGGGCTGAGACTTGACTTGGAAATCGCGAAAGGGTGTCGTATGAGGAGGAAGAAAAGAGGAGGAGCAGGCACGGAGCGGAAGACGAAAGCAAAGATGGCCGATGTGGGTGGGCGAGAAGTGAGAAGCGTCGGGTAGCTGAAATGGGAGCGGATGCGATATTCGGAAGAGTACAACTGGTTCGTCGCTGGAGCGTGCGAGCTATAGGCGCCACACCAAACGTAATGGGCACAGCAACAAGACCGAAATGGGACAGCAATTCTGAATTGGCGTCGATGTGTGAGGTGTATCAGGTGGAGGAGTTGAGACAAGTTAAAGCCAGGCTGTGGTGACGAATGGCGCGCTATCACATCGAATGGATGCAAACAGTTGGTCGCGGTTAAGACTCGGAAGGTGTTGGACAAGGTGGTGGTTGAGGAGGAGGAGAAGAAGAAGAAGAAGAAGAAGGGATGAAAATGGCGTCTTGTTTGAGCTTGTCTGAACACCCTAATTAGTCGATTGGTAGGCTCTGGGCCGAGAGAGCAGAAGGTAGACAGGGTATGGGACTTCGGAGGCTTCCAAAGCCAAGATGATGGTGGTGTCGCTGTACTTGCCTGGGTAAGATGGCGTACCTTGCCTAGCCGTGCGCTATCCCGTCTCGGGGACTTTGGCTTGCCTTGGAATCGTATGTACCTTACCTCCCAATAGGCTTCCTCGGTTCAGGTGATTTGAAGTCCGTAGCAGTATGCTGTGAACACTGATGTGAGGCAAGCGATCGGATATGGGAGCGGGGACCCAGTGCCAAGAGTCTCCGAAATGCTGAGAAGCGGTACAAGCTATACCATACTAGCCATACTAGGTACGTAGGGCTCTGCTCTACAAGGTACCTTGCATCGAGGTACCCGATGAAGTCAGCCCAAGGCAAGGGGGTCTCTAACTACTTTCGGCATCCCGAGGTGCTTGGGGTGGGGGCAATTGATCTGATGCCAACGCGCCAGGGCGCCAGTGCCTGTTAACCTGTCCCCCCAAATGCGCTAAACGAGGCTGAACAAACTACTTGCGGGGTTTGCATCTAACATGCATATGTGTGCGTAGAGTCAAGGAAACGCAAGGTTCACATGGGATACCTATCTGCAACCTGGTTTTAGGGGTCCTGCTTCCTCTGGCTCCGACCTGAGCCCTACGGATAGATTTCGACTCAGCCGACGTTATCGGGCAAGGTATCTGTACCTGCCTTCACTTTATACTTTGACATCTTGGTAATGACAGGCAGTCTTTAAACGTGATGCTAAACAAGTCCAAGGAACACGAACATTTCACTTCCCAAGAAAACATTGACTTCAAATAGCTGTTCTGTCTGTCATCTTAGCTAACATACACAGAGCATAGCCCGGTCTTCCATACTGGTCTCTCAATATAATAGGCCATGAATCTGACAGCTCATATCCATCCATACCCGTCTGTAAGATTCGCACATGAGGCATCGATCAATGTCTTTTTTTCGTTTCTTGCCCTTTCTATTTTGTCTCATGAAGAAACCGCTTCCTGGAGACATCCTCTACACTCGAACGCTCAACATGCAATTTCATTTACCGGTAGTTGTTGCGTCCTCCACCATATCGTCCGCCACCTCCTCCACCGTAGCCGCCCCGAGCCTGGTAGCTACCCCGCCCCCCTCGCTGACCTCCTTCGGCGTAGCCATGGTGCGAGTTGGGTCCTGGTGGCGGTGGCCCGTAGTTTTGATGCTGGCCGTATCCGCCTCCGCGATAGGAACCATGTGGTCCTCGTCCATCATTTCCATACCCCGCTGGCGGCGGCGGCGGCGGAAGACCCATGCCGAACCCAGGGTGCCCCGGCGGAGGAGGGTGCCACGACGACTGGATCGGCGGTGGTCCCGGCGGCTGATATGCAGGCTGGCCATATCCATAGTTGCCATTGTCTATGTGCGAAGGCGGTCCGCGGTCTTGGCGCCCGCGGCCGCCGCCGCTAGGAGCGTAACTGAAGTTGCCCCTACGACCGCCATCGTGGTGTCCACCGCGCTGGAAAGGGACACCGCCATAGCCCCGTCCGGATCGGTTCGATTTGTTTTTGAGCGTCTCAATGTCGTTGCGGTCCAAAGCCGGAGCCGGAGGCTTGACACCCCGAAGCAACATGGATTTGTGGGGGTGCGAGCTCGCCGGAAACGTATACCAAACCCTGCCTCAACGTTAGTCTACCAATCAAAAAATTCAGTGCAATTGCGAGCTCGACATACCTGAGGGACCTGTCGTAGTCGAGGCTGGGCATTCCTCCGCGCTCCAAAGGGTAGATCAATTCCCCGTGGGGCAAATAATCTGGTATCTTCTCGATGTTACCAGCCAGCCCATCGCTGGTCCGCGGGTTAAGTTTCAGTGTGGGCGCCCCCTGTTTCTTGGAGTAGAAGCTAGTTGTAATCTCGTCGTACAGCTCGTGATGAGCATCTGACAGAAGTAGCACATCCCTGCCCATGCCGTTCCGTGCCTGGTCTGCCGCACTCAGCAGAGGATACTTCTTTTCAACGGCGGCCAGCAATCTCGGCATCTCAATGAAGGGTAGAAGTGCCACTCCCTGCCACGCCATCTTCTTTCCGTTCAGATCAATATCGAACTCGGTCGGGTAGAAGTCAATAACTTCGCTGTCTTCGTTTAGCATTAAGTCGTGGAAAACCTCAGGCAGTGCATGGCGAGAAGCGGCTGGAAGCACACTCATCAGCTGCTCGAATGGCTTCGAGATACGTCCCTTTTCGAACTGAACATCCATCTTGTCAAGATCGACAAAGTCCGCGGCAAAGGGAGCATAGTGATATGGATAGTACCATTCCCATGACGGGCAGCCCTGGAAGTAGTACAGCAGAACCCAAGACAGGCCCTCGACGTAGGCCCTTGCAACCTTGTGTCGAAACTCATGGTCGTTGCGGTCAACATGGAACTTCTGCTCATAGTACCGATCGGCATAGCCCTCCTCCCACATTCTGACATGGTCTACTGCGGCTTCCTCAGCAGCAGACGGCGTAATTGGGCCAGTTGCACTCACGGGAGTGGAGTCGGCCTGCGCTGCCGCCTCTTCAGCCTTGCGTTTGCCGAGCACAGACTTCTGGTCCAGAGTGCTTGGGGTCTCTTCGTTCGCCTTCTGACCGAAGTCGGCTTCTTGACCAGGCTCGACCTTGGGCATCAAGCCTTTGAGTTGGTCACGGATGGCGCTTGCGGCACTCTTGTTCGCATAGTTGGCGTTCATGTTGGACGAACGGCCAACTACCATGTCGTGGGTGATGCCATTGGGGCCTCCCGCGGCCGGGAACAAGGTCAAGCCCGCGGCCGCATTGTCGACCTGCTTCGGTTTTGCGAATCTGGGGTTACGCTCTTCCTGAAGCTTTCTCCTTTTAAAGTTGGCCTCTCTGCGATCTTCAGTCTCCTTCCTTCTCTTGAAGATAGCGTCCTCTTGCTTCGCCAGACCATTCAGGATCAACTGCGCCCGGCCCAGGTCGACGTGGCCGTCCTTCACGACATAACCGCCCATAAAAGGCAAGTTGTCCTTCCAGATGGCAGTAAGAGTGTCAATTCCATTCTCTCGGATCTCAAGTGCAGGCAAGTGAGGTAAAAAGTCGTTACCCACAAAACAGCACATGAAGACCCAATCATCGATGGCTCTCTCCAGATCGAAGCGGAAAGGCAAGCCGGGAACATTAAGCTCAACGGCCAGATACTCGCGGAGAATAGAAACGTGAAGCCAGATAAAAGGCTTGAGAGTGGGACTCTTCTCTTGCTCGTCGAATTCACCAATCTTCTCCTTAGCTTGTCCACGGCAGGCACGAGCTTCATGTCCCTTCTGTCCACACAGTTTGCACATCTTGGCTTTGCTGTCCTGGAAGAAGACATCCTCACGCAGAACTCGAAAGTGAGGTTCATGGGTCGCGAGGCCAAGCATGATCAAATCGGCGTCTAGGCCGTAGATGACGTGGCGTGTGTTCGGATCATAGTCGGGGGATATGCGTTGAGATCGCACAAAGTTCATGATCTTGTGCTCACCTTCACCGGGGACTGTCGCATCAGAAATGATGATCTTGAGTCTGGCCCAAGCCGGGTCCGTGTTGAGCTTGTACGCGCACCAGTATCTCAGACTTGCCGCCAGTATGTCCATGAATGGAGTTCCGGGAGTAATAGAGTTCGAGTCGAAGGCCTTCTTAGCAACACTTTCCAAGCTGTCATCGGAGACAGCACCGCCGTTCTGCTGCTTCAACAGCTTGAGAAGCTCTTGCTTGTCCTCCTCCTTCTCCTGGGCTTCCTGCGCAGATCGGAATCGACGAGAACGTTGCTGATTCATCTTCGCACGGGGTGCGACGCCGTCTGTAGCATTTTAAATTAGTTACAAAGCCAGCGGATAACAGCAATATGCCGTGAGACGGGTTGCAAGTGAAATAACCAACCAACGGCAATCATGAGCAGCTTTCGCGGGCGGACCATGTTGACAACACGATCCGTGTACCTGAAGACCTCAAGCATCATTTCCTCCTCGTCCTTGGGAGCCGGGCGATCCTCGGGATGAGAGCAAGGATGGACGATACCATTCATATCGAGGTACAAATTGTCAAGCTCCTCGCCATTGGGATTAGGCCCAGTAGTGTTGACTGGGACTTCGGACCCATCCTCCATCTTGATGGGCTGTTCCTCGATAACGGGCGAGATGATCTTGGGGTATTTGTTCGACAGCCATCGGAAAGCGGCTGGGATACCCATCTTGACAGCTGTCTAAGAGAGTACCTGGGAAGGAAAATAAGTGACGCCTATGCAGCGGTTTTCAGAGCGTCTCCTCGTTGGAATGCGGAAGGTGAGGCGTGCAGGTAGCTCTCGTGTCGCAGTAAGATGTCGTAACCCCAACTATTTGCTCTACTGTGGCAATGAGGCGAGCAAATCTCAAAGGAGCGCAACGATGGTCGAAGTCGCAATAACCGGGTCGTATCCACGCGTTGGAATGGGAGGCGTGGACAACTTGGTGATTGGCGGGGACGATTTGTAAACGCGAAAGGGAGACGAAAGAGGGTGGAAGCGAACGCTGTCTTGCGTGCAAATGCCGAGTAGATGGCTGATGGCACGCGACAGTAGTGCGCGAAACTTTGTCTTGTAAAGAGGGAAACGAAAACTTTTGCTGTATTAATTCTGGATGGGCATTGGTGTTGGATGTTGTAAAGCTTAGTGAGGCTTGGATCTGCTCGCGATACCAAGGATTCAAGGTCGTGTATTTCACAGAAGTCGCGGCAAAAGATCAGGCAAGGTGCGATATGATAAACAATTCCCCAAAATCCGAATCTTGGATTTCCCAACGCCATTTCCACTGACGTGTTCCTGAGCACTGTGTGGAGTAGCACCCTGCAGTGCTCTGCGACGCTTACAGCAACTGCGTAGAAGCGTTCTCGGAGCAGAGAATTCTTAGTAAAAAATCGCAATCGCCCACACCGTGGGAAATCGCAGGCGCTTCTGGGCCAAGGGACCAGTGAGGGTCCGCTGGGCGGCGATCCATACAGTGCAATGTCCTGGGTGAGGCTTATACTTAGTGGACCAGGTATATCTAGATACTTACATCTTTTGCCCCAGCCTTACCTCAGCATACACTATCAACTGTATGCTGATAAGCAGTCCTGACCTATTACAATCACGTGAAAAGACCACGGTTTGTTGCATGACAGCACCTATAGGCCTTAATTAGTGCATATACCTCTCATAGTACCCTGGACACCTTTCAATATGCGACGCGGACTAAAGCTGTCGGCCAGCATTTGAGCCCTGGCCGATCTTGATCTAATGATCTGGCCCATCTACAACTGCTACCCTACAGCTTTTGCCTTCACCCTTCACCCTCACCCATGGCATTGCTGTAGCTTCCAATGGCTGGCGCTTGACGAAACAGCATGTTTTCCATTTCTACTGCTCCGGCGAAGCAGTCAGTCGGTGAGACCATTACGGTTTTGAGCGGCCGTCTGAGTTCGGCCACCCTGCTCGAGGATCGTCGTGCTGCTATACTCGGCTTGCGCAGCTTTGCCAAAGACTTCCCCGCCTCTGTCGCTTCTGGAGCTCTTCGCAGCCTCATAGGCAGCCTGGGAAAAGATGCCGAAGATGTCGACACTGTCAAGGTGGTTCTCGAAACCTTGCTAATGCTCTTCAGCCCTAATGAAGACAGCCCAGAAGCCTCGGAAGAGATTGCTCTCTGGCTCGCTGACGAATTTACCCAGCGCCAGGAGAACATCACTCTGCTGCTCGACTTCCTCGACTCCGCCGACTTCTACTCAAAACTCTATTCCCTACAACTCCTCGCCGCCATCCTCTCTGCACGAACCGAACGGACGGAAGAGTGTGTCTTTACAGCCCCCCTCGGCATTTCTCGTCTGGTAGCTGTTCTCGACGACAACCGTGAAGCTGTCAGAAACGAAGCCATCACCCTTCTCACCTTCCTCACTCCCTCGTCGACCGATATCCAGAAGCTAGTCGCCTTCGAAAATGCCTTTGACCGACTCTTCAACATCATATCCTCGGAAGGTTCCCTGTCCGAGGGTGACCGTGTTGTGGAGGACTGTCTGATTCTTGTCGCAAATCTGCTTAGAAGGAATCCCTCCAACCAGTCCCTATTCCGCGAGTCGGGTGGTATCCGTCGTTTGGCCGTCTTGCTGGAAGGTGCAGAAAAGGCCCAGCGAGAGGACGCGGAGATTGCTGCTTGGGCGCAAACCCAACGCAACCGGAACATCTATGCACTGCTGGCTGTCGTTCGTCTGTTTCTAGTAGCAGGGGCTGTGGGAACGCCGCAGAACCAGCTTGCCTTCTGGCACCACGGTATGCTGTACCACGCTCTCCAACTGGCCTTCAGCCACGTAGCCCAGCTTCCAATCAAGGCAGAGGTTGGTTATCTCTCCCGTCAGCCTAGTTTTTGTGCTGTCTTGTTAAGATTGTGACTGCAGGCTCTAGAAACCTGCGCCGACATCATCAGGGGCAATTCAAGTCTTCAGGAAGGATTTGCCCAGCTGCAAGTCCCGTCGCCCCTTGAACATCCCGCCCCAGTCGAAGCTGGTCAAAAAATGGACTTGTCAAAGTCTATGTGATCGATGGACTTTTGGACCTCACTCTCAGCGTGCAGGACTTGGAGGCTTTCGATCTGCGCTTGGCAGCATGCGATTGTCTCAAGGCCTACTTCTATAACCACGTTGACATTCGCCTGCATTTTCTAAGCAGGGCCATTGAGGGACACAATACTGGAGCTGACGAGACAGCTAATGTGCTGACCGTGTTGCTGCGGCCCTCTTCCGACGCCGCAGTGGCTAATCCCTATCGCAGTTGGTTCGCTGCCACTATCATGCTGCATCTCCTCTTCGACAATCCCAAGGCAAAGAGCATGGCCATGGCTGTAACCGAGGGCGATGCCAAGAACGGGGAAGAAGTCGTCACCAGTATTCAGACCATGCTGCGCACCTGATATCTGGGTTGAACCGAGAGGAAGATAGTCGGGTTGTGGTGGGGTATCTGATGCTGCTCCTCGGTTGGCTATTCGAGGACTTGGACGCCGTCAACGACTTTTTAGGAGAAGGAAGCAACACTCAGAGCCTTATCCAGGCAGTGAATCATCCATACCCATCTGGTGATATTATCCAAGGACTCTGCGCCATGCTTCTGGGCGTGCTATACGAGTTTTCGACCAAGGACTCGCCTATTCCCCGGGCCGATCTTCACACTATTCTCGTCTCGCGGATGGGGCGCGAGCGGTACATCGACAAGCTGTCCAAGTTGAGAAGCGACCCGCTTGTAAGGGACTTTGAAGTGATTCCTCAGAAACTCAGCAACTCAGGCTTGGGCAAGCTACCTGACGTGTACTTTGATGCTACTTTTGTCGACTTCTTCAAGGACAACTACAGCCGGATTCTCCGCGGTATAGACCGTAACCCAGAACTAGAGATATCTGTAGTCTCCAACGGTGTTCAAAAGGGTGTTTCCAGGGAACTCGTTGATTCTCTTCGAAGCCAGTTGACGGAGAAGGACCAGGCTTTACAAGAAGCGCAAGTCAGTCTTGAAACAATCAGCCGGCAACTTGGCCAAGAACAAGCCGATCACCGGCGGACCCGAGAGACAACTGCCATGGAGCTGGCAAGAATCAAGCAGGTGAACGAGGGGATGCAACGACAGCACGATGCAGAGCTGCGGTGAGTACTAACCCTGTTTTACGACGCTGCTTGATACTGACTGCTTGGCCAGGAACCTGCAAGACAGGATCACATCTTTACAGGAGGAACATCAAAGGCAGGACGAGCAGACTGGAAGAAAGACAGAATCCAAGATCGCGACACTTGAACAGCAATTCAAGAAGCAGCTGGAGGAAACTCAGCGAAAGGCAGACACCCGTGTCGCAGCTCTGGAACAACAGCACAAGAGACAACTGGACGATGTTCAGAGAAATGCCGCCTCTCAAGTGGCAGCCCTGGAACAAGAGCTCAAGAAACAGATCGATCAAGCCCAGCAGGCCGCCAAGACACAAGCCGCTTCGCAACAGGAGGAATATCGCAAGCAGTTGGAGCAAGCGCGCAGGATGGCCGAGTCAGATGCTGATCGTGTCCGCCACCGGGCCGAGGCTGACATGGCAGATCTCAAGGCTACAATCAGCCGACTCGAAGTTGACCTTATGAAGGTGGGCAGACAACAGAGGCATGGATTTCACAGAACACTGACTTCTTCACAGGCCAAGAAATCAAAGGTGCAGGAGATTCAAGCCGTTCGGGAGGACTTGGAGAAGAAAGCACAAGAACAGGAGAGCCGTGTCACCAAGTCCGAAGGCCTTGTCAAGAAACTTGAAAAGGACTTGCGTGAGATCCAAGAGAAGGCGGTCCAGGTAAGGATTGCTCCCAAAGAACTCGTATGAGAGGAGCCTCTACTGATACGACTGTCTCAGGGCGACATGGCTGTAAAGAAGGCCGAGGAAGACAAGAAGACAACACAAAATGAGCTTGACGATTTACTCATGGTGTTTGGCGACCTCGAAGAAAAAGTAGCCAAATACAAGGTCAGTCAACGTCGTCGGGTTAATTGGTTTGAGGCTAGGTCTAACACGGTGCATGCACAGGCAAAGCTCACAGAACTTGGAGAGACTGTCTCTGACGGCGAAGATGAAGATGAAGATGAAGACGAGGACGAGGACAGCAGCGAAGAGGAAGAGGACCATGATGACGATGAAGCTGATGCAAAGAGCGAGGATGCCAAGAGGTCTATAACATAGATGGTCTTTTGCGCAGGAAGTCGTCTGTCTGCACATATATGTACCCAAATCACGGCCACCATTTAACGCCAATCACAAAGCCTTGACCACTGAACTTACGTGAGAGCGTTGCATGGACTTGATAATAGGCTATATATTTTGTATAAAGCTGTGCCGAGCCCTTGCCTGTATCAGGCAAGCGGGGCCCGTTCGCTTTTCTCCCTAGGCTCTTCTGCCCTGCGCAGACTCGCAGATGGCCAAGATAGATGTGCGTTCAGCAAGTTGCTAATGTGATACCGATGCATGATGCACACATAAATCTGAATCACGGCACCGTCATTTCATCGCACAGCGAGATGGATGTTGCAAGGTTGGCACAACAGCCTCGAAGTAGCAGCTTATCGTTTCGTGCCGACGGTGGCGGGCTGAGTCTGTGCCCGTTTCTCTCGCCAAGGTACTCATGATAGATCATGGCCTGATTGCTTGTTCTTGACCAACACACACTCTCTGAGAGTGGCAACATATCTATCTCAATTTCCACAGCTGGGTCTTCGCCTCCTGGGCGGGCGCAGTCCATGTGTTGCTGATAGTCAGCGCACGAGGGTTGTTCTCGGGCGCTGGAAGGCAACTCGACCAGTGACCTCGGCGCCAGCCCTGACACCTATGTTCTCTTCGAGGTACTTGCTCATCAGAAAACCTTGCTTCCAGTGGGTGTCGGGACCCGAGGGGCCGGTGGTGAAGGCCACCTCGCCGGGTCGGGTCACGCTTGTCTCGCCGGCCTTGACCTGTAGGTCCGCCGGGATCGTGTCCTTGCGAGAAGTGGTGAAGAAGATGTCAAACCAGATCAGGAAGCCGTCCAGCGACGGAATGTCTCTGAACAGGGTCGACTTCCACTGCGCCTCGAAGTCGAGGTCCTCGATCTTGACAGTGTGCAGGTCAATGTACGAGATCTGCGAGGCGTTGCCGCAGATACAGTCCTCGGGCATGATCTCGATGCGGGCTTCGTCGTAGATGCCGGCCTTCATCGACTTCATGTCGAAGCCGTAGACGTCGTCCCAGAAGGTGACGAAGTCGGAGACGTACTCCGGGTCTGAGACGGGAGCCATCCAAATGGTCGAGATGCTCGGGGCGATGAGGCCGTCGGGCTTCAGGAAGCGGTCTCTGGCAACGAGGACGCTGTTCATCATGGCCTCGTAAAGCAGACAGTAGCCCATCCACTCGCTGATGATGATGTCGACCTGGTCGACGGGGAGGCTGATGTCCTCGACCCTGCCCCTGATGCAGGTGACTTTGTCGGCGAGTCCGTTGGTGAAGACGTTCTCCCGGGCCTTGTCGATGATGTCCGACTTGTCGACGGCAAAGACCTGCTTCGCACCGGCCTTGGCGCAGAACATGCTGAGGATACCTGTAACGCAGTGATCAGTGAGCTGGTGAATGAGTCAAAAGGTTTTGGCCCAGACGAGCACGTACCAGTACCGCAACCAATGTCAAGGACGATCTTGTCCTTGAAGAGAGACTTGTTGTTATAGACAAAGTCACGGTAAGAGTCCGTCCGAACCTTGTCCTTGAGCATGGTCTCATGGATATCTAGTAACTTGTCAGTAGACCGACATGTAGAAAGTGGGGCTAAGGGCGAGAGAAGGAGTACCGTTGGCAGCATATGATTCCCAGTAGTACTGAGACTCATCTTTCCGGGCAGCCTTATCGTCAGCATCACGAGGCTTCTCGTTCTTGGTGGCAATAGCGGTGTCGTCCCCCCAGCGCTGATCAAGGGTTTGCTCGACAGCAGTGCGGTAGCTGGCAAACTGCGACTTAAGCTTCTCCAACTCCTCCTCAAGCTGAGCTTCCCGCGAGGAGGACGACTGGGTGGCTTGCTGGGTACCCTCTGGCGACTCGTCGTCCAGGTCCAGCTCGGTGAGGGCCATGATCAAGGCATCGTCGTCGATAACGGGCTTCATGAAACGGTCATCGGCAACGTCCTCAGCGGATATGGCCTCAGGCAGGGCAGCACCGTCGTGGACGCGTTGGCGAACTGAGGAACAGCGTCAACATTTCTTGTTGTTTTGGTTTTCTTGGGTAGGAGGGGCGATCTGATGTCCGGCGTGCGTAGATGCGAGGGAGTGACTTACTAAAGTTGACAAGTTTGACGGTGCCGAAAAAGTCGAGGCCGAGACGGCGACGGACGGCGAAGAAGTCAAAGTTGTGCTTCTCGCGGCAGTGATGCAACATTGCGTCCATATTGGGAAAGACGGAATCGTCGAGCAGAGAAATGAAGGCTACATTTTCCTCCTCTTCGGGCTCGGCGTCCTCCCAATCGGACTCACCCGACGAGACATCAGACTCGACGAGGCCCTTGTTTTTGAGGTCGTCTTGGACCATGGTGAAGATGACTAGGGGATGTTTAGAATGGTCTGGGTTGGTTGTTAGTTGACATGATCATGTTTGGATAAAGATGCTGTTGAATGCCGGTTCTACCTAATGCTATTCGTTTTTGTAGTTTTTGTCTTGGTAGCTTGTTCTGGATTGGGCTGTATTGGTCTCGCATTCAGGCTTCAGACCTTGTGTGAGTGATGACAGTTGAGTGTGAGATGGATATTTTTTCCCCCTCCAGGCTGTGTGGGACTGTGCTGGGGCCCAAAGCAAGATCTGGATGGTGCAGCGCAATTGCAGATGCAGGCAAGTACCTGACTTGCTTAAAGGTGGGATTCATTTTCATTTTTTTTTTCCTAGCGCGAAGTCGTCCAATAAGAAGAAGGAAATTGGCTGTCTCAGCTCGAGGAATATATACATCTGTATCCGACGACTGCATTTTTACCAGATACCTTTATCTTTCCGGAAATATTTTTTTATCACTGTTTCTCCCTCTCATAGCATGCCCCTCCCCCCCTTGGTATTTGGTTGGAATCAATACGTTGCAGCATCTGGAGCGTTTCTGAGTGGCCAATTGACTTTGACCAAACAACTATACTCTGTCCCACCACGCACAACTGAATATACCTTGGTGAGAGGCATCTTCCTTGTAAGAGCCAAAGTACCATAGGTTGTTCGGTACTATTTGGTTAAGCCAGGAGGGTCTGTATGTTGATCAACCAACAATGTCTGTTCCATCAAATTGAAACTTGACCCTATAAATCTCGATGGGCCGTCAGTCTCTTTGTAGCGTATGTTCCCCCTTTCCCCAGCGAAGCTCTTCAATCCAACACCTGACTCATGCCAAACATCTGAAGCAATTGTATGTTTCCTTTTCTTCCACGCCGTCCCACCCAGAAGATTTCTGCTCCCATCTTCCTGAACTAAAAGACGTTCGCATCGAGGTCCGGTCTCAAACATTGCAGAGTATTATAACTCGTCACCCGGACCCTTCAATACCAACTCTAGTAGTGTGGCATGCCGATGCTCTGCAGAACGAGGTTGACGATACTGAGGAACCCCTCGCCGAGAATAAAACCCTACAGGCCGAGACATGTTAGTCACAAAATTCTCCCTTGCTCAAACTCCAACAAGACGTACCGAAGCCAACACAATCAACGGCGTACTCGACTCGCCTCGCCGCGTAATCCAGTACCAGCTGAGCATACCACCAACAGTTCTAGCCAAAGTGAAAGACGGGACGTTGTACATTCCTGTCGTTGTGTTAGTACTCATCGTATGGTCGCATCACTACCACGTCTTTAACCACTTACCAACCGCTACGGCAATGCCTCCTGGCACCAAAGACCGCCATACCATGCCAGTCATCGTCGTCCTGACAATCGTCATCATGGCAAAGATGATGCCAAACCCAAGCGCCCACTCTTGAGCCATGGGCGGCAAACCCTTGCCCGTGACCAGCCTGGCTGTAAATATCCACACATACCCCGTAGACCTGGAACAGATCACCGGGAATGGTGTAGACCCTGAAAATGAGCCGTCAGCGGCTTTCACCCAAGCCAACAAGCCTAAAAGTACACGAGTAGAGTGGGACCCACGCTGTATATAGTTGGTATACAAAAGCACTGACGATGGCGCCCGCTGTCGCTCCGATGATCTGGCCCCAAAATTGGGCATTAGGTGCGGCTCCGAGAAGATGGCCCGTCTTCAGATCTTGCATAAGATCACCCGCCTGCAAGGCACCCTGAGCATGTCAGTTCACATCCACAGAGAAGTCAACGATATGACGGAGGTGTACATACTGCTTCGGACTATAACGATGGTCAGCAACAGCTCACTTGAACAACTTCAGGCGTATTGAACGGAAACTTACCACCGCACCTGCCACTAAATTGATCAGCACACTCGACTTATGCGATTGAGGAATGATAAGAGCAAAGAAGAGCTGCGCAAGCTTGCTAATCCCAGACACGGGGTTCAGGTCCGTCTCGCCCAGTGCTCTGACACCCATGATGCTGAGCAAAAGTGCCATAAGAACAGCGACGATTGTCGCGTAAAGCGGGACAAGATCGCCAAATACAATGTGAATGGCCGTGACGCATAGTAGGATGGATGAAACAAAACCGACTGCCACGAGCTTGTTGCTGATTTGTTGCTCTGGCGGCGCGTCTGCCTCATCCCCCCGGGAATCGCCATTTGTCGATACCGATGCGTCGCGGCGAATAGTGGAGCTTCGTGCTTCACCGGGTAAAAGCCGAGAGATACTTGTCGCTTCCTCGTCCTCGTCCGTATTCACAGCTGAGTAGCCCCAGCCCGAGCGATATAGGGTTCCCAGGTACTCCTGTACCTGATCCAGAAGTTGCTGCCAAAGCCCCCTCAATCCCTCATTATCAAACCATTGCGCCAGGGGCCGGAAGGCGACGTAGCCAAGGCTGACTATGGCATCAGCAAGCATGATAGCCAGTGAGACCCATACAATCCAGCCCTTGCTGCCCGTCTCCCAGTCATCAATGGAACCTGGTGCCCAGCCCCGATACTTGGCCAGGGGAGATAGCACGCCCCATCCGATCGTGGCGCCCAGCAGCATATGCAAAGTTGTCTCGGGGCCCATGATGATACCCTGACCGATATAAGCCGGACTCGGATTCAAGGTCCATAACCAGACCCCGGCAGCCTTGGTGCCGAAGATGGGAATGTTTCGCAACGCGGGCAAGAAATACGAGCAGAGCGTATAGAAACCTGAGAGGCCGAAACATATCAGCAGCAGCCTCATGTTCCGTGCCCAGTCGTCTGGAGATCCGCTCTCCCGGCCGTCGATGTTAGCGTTCTCGGGGTCCGCGATGGTAACAATGCGGCCAGGACCAGACTCCGGCACCGGGTCTGACTTGTAATCCTGGCTTGGGACTAGGCTTGCGAAGGCGCCAGACACGGCCTCGGGTCCGGCTTTGCGCGTCTGGCCGTGGAGAACCCCAATGAGCACGGCAGTGCTGAAACCGCTGGGGAAACGCAGCCTTTCACGGATGATGACCTGCCGTCGGCTGGTTTCGCTGATTAGACTCTAAGAATTGCTGGATGAAAGTTTCATGGCCAACTTACAGAGGGACGGCAAAGACGACCCCGAAGTAGCAAAGACCCAAGGACCACAGTATCAGCTTCCACAGGGGGATGTTGAGCGGGCCTTGTTCCTCGGGGGCAAGAAGATAGTTCATTGCGGGGATCTAGAGACTTTATTAACCGTTGATTGGCCCACATCTCCTCATGTTGGGTTGCGAGAAGCAGGTGAAGGGGTGAACTGAGAGTCGTACCACACCAACGAAGCCGCAGCCGAGCGGCATGATGGCCATGCTTCCTGCTACGGTCTGAACGAGTACGTTCTCAACAGGGCTGAAGGGGAATCTCAGATGGCGAGACAGCCCCTTGAAGATACCAAAGCCCATCAGACTGGCCGGCATAGTCATGGTGCTTACCCATCCAGTCTGTAGGCCAAAGTACATGTTGGAGAAGCAGATGACCAGGCCGACCAACAGTCCCACTAGGATACCGCGAAGAGTGAAGCTGCGGCCGTGGATGACGGGCCCTTGCTTGAGGACATTTTCAGAGTTGGTGCCATATGCATCCGTAGTGCTAGTCCCGACAACATCGCGGCCGTCATTTCCGTCGTCCTCGTCGCGGCATCCCCGATCCGGAGCCATGTTTTTGACCTGCGGAAAATATAGGACTGGGAAGTGACGGAAAGGTTCTTCTTCACGCGCTAGTTGCCAGCGTTGCAATGAAAAAGAACGGGCGAGGGTGTACAAATGTCGCAGGTTCGAAATCAGATCCTCTGGAGGCGAAGAGAGCGAAGATTATCAGGGCCACACTGTACAATACGGTAACAGTAGCGTGTTGGCCGACCTGACGTCTGGATCGCTTCTCGACCGATGGATGTGTGCATGGGAAATGCAGTAACAAATGAGAGTAAACCGGAGACGGCGAGGGAGGTAGCGCCGTGTTGTTCTCTTCCAGCAGTTGAGGCAGTACAAACCAAGTAATGTCGTGCTCGATGAAATAGGAAGTTGAATGGTCAATTACATAAGATGGCATGAAAAAGGTTGACAAAGCCCCTCACTTCTGCATGAAGCTGCGATACGAGATCCGTAATTGAACCCTTATCTTTTGGATGCCCATGTCGATGCCAAATGACAATGTTTCCTTTGACAAGTCGCGCGTCTCACAGTCAAGGTGTGGAGGCGGACGCTCACGCACCCGTAAGATCCCCTTCATCCATGCATTCAACACTAATCCGAATACGGTCCTGGTCCGGACGGAGCTCGGCAAGCAAACACACGCACACTGGACGATGACGTGTTGAGTGGCCACCGAGTTATCTCGTGCTTAGTAATCCCACATTCGTCACTCACTCTCCTCCGCAGCCGCTTTTCAACTCTCACAATGTCTGGTGATCCATAAAAGTCTACCCTCAAAATAGTTTACATGTACTGTGAGACCAACGATCTGCGGCCTTGGTACGTAGGTATCAGATAACCCTACTGTTTGCCAGGCACAAGCCCACTGATAGGTGAGCTGCCCTCTTCCTGCCCCCGTTATTAGAACCCGAAGCTGTCAAGCAGCGAGCTCGAGTCCGGTTCCTGGAAGACCGTCGGAGTTGACTGCTTTCCCTGGCCGCCTGCCCTCATTCCGACATGGAGACTCGACATTGGCAAGTCTGCCACCACTAGAGAACTACGCCGGCGCAGCATCTTCAACGGATTGACCTCACCGCCTAGTCCGTGTGTCGTGCTTGATGCCGGTTTCAGGAACTCCCAGTTGCGGACTATCAAGTGTTAGCTCCATACATCAATCACTACGTAGCTATTGCGTGCATACCTAGATCCAAGCCGAGAAGGTCACAACCCATACGATCGTAGAGCTTGGCGCTGTGGAGGACGAATTCCCACTCAACGCGCGGAGTGACCTTGGACGCCCCGCGAAGCGTCTGAAGCGTCTTTTGTCGTAGTTGGGAGTATAGCACCACCAAAGCCGGGTCATCCGTTAGGAACAGTTTCGATCTCATGTCAGGGATACACGGCGTTTCCACCAAAGTGTACACGGGGGACTGCATTGACGACCACACGTTAGAAATCAACGAAGACGTTTGGCTCTGGGTCGGTGTGGTGAAACTTACAATGAGAGCCCTAACCGCCATGTCCTTGCGGTTCAACATCCAGAAAGCCCATGATGCGAGCCAGCGGTTGCCCTCCTTGGCTGCCACAGCAAGTACCTCCTCTTCTAAGAGCTTTCTTAACACCGGGCCTTGGTCACCCTCATACACACGTGCAATTGCTACGGCAAGCTGGAGATCTTTGAGCTGATTCAAACAGACATTGACAGCGTCCTGCAAGTGGTCAGCAAGCAGGAAGAACGCCGCCGCATATTCTATATACCCCAAAGGTTAGCGTTAGAGGTCGACTTGAATCGTGTGTGACTGACCAAAACGTCGCTTGCTAAGCAGGGCGTAAGCGTTCTTCAGAGCCGTTGTTCGCCACTTGGGCTCTTCAAAGTTGTTGGCCAGCAGCTTCTGCGTTGCCCCCTGCTCTCTGTTCCAGTGAGCTATACGCCAGAGTCCCTGAAGGACTGCCTTCTTCTTCAAGGCCAGATAGTAGATGCTGCAATCCACTGGATTCTTCATGTCGCTCTTGGTGTATTCGTTGCGAGCCACGTTTTCAAATTGCGCGCGCTACAAGCAACATCAGCCTACTCTGTGCCGGTCACTGGCAAAAAAGGAGCACATACCAGAGCGTTGCGATCGCTAAGCCACATGAACATGCCGCTCTCTCGCGCATCCTCCCAGCGCACAGTACCGTGACACTGTTTGGTGACAAAGTCAGTGAGGATATCTTGGCTGGTTGAGTGGTAGGCCCAGCTGATTTCTCGCCACGACATCTGGATTTCACTTGTCCGGCCCTTGCGAAGCCCATGCTGACGGAAAAAGAGCATGAAACGTGCTCCGTTCTCATCGAGTGACCTGCGATGTTTTTCTACGAGCCCAACACATTCGACAATGTCCGCTAGTTGTATCTGCTCATGCCCTGAGAGCTGTTGGAGGCCAACTTTAGTCAGGCGCTCGTTGATAGCATGCGCAGTTTCCTCGCCGAATAATTCATCCGCCTCATCACCAGACGCTTGAAGGTTGAAGTGAGACCCCCATTGGGCGTCTGATGCTTGCGATGCCTGCCCGTGATATTAGTTGGGTGTCCTTTCTTGGTCGATATATTGTTCAACTAAGGAGCTGCCTACCTCGTCCATGTAGAAAACTGCAGGGTCAAGTCCCAAGTAATCATCAACTGACTCGCCTGCAATAAGGAACTTGAGCGTTTTGTGCAGAGACATGAGTACGTTTCGCACTATCGTGCTCTTCCCTGCAAGAATGCATTGACTCAAAAATTGGGGATGGAACACCGGCAGTGGGCCGTTAAACCTCTGGACGGCTTCGAAGAGATCCCAGACACCGTTCTTTCTGTGCGGCAGCTGCAGGCTGTTTACTAGAGAGCTAGACAAGTCATAGTCTCTCCCGTGGACGAACATCTGATTACCCGCGCCAATGACGAGATGCCCGTCACCCAGCCATGTTGAGTCGCCGATCGGATGAGGCGTGAACTCACGAATGCTGATCTCCCGGACTGCGGCCCAGGCAGGTCCTTTGTTCAGGTAATCGAAACGCATCTGGCAGAGCAATATCACCTTGGATTGGAAGCCAACGGCAAGTATCGATTGCGAGTCCGGTGTCGAGGTCCAGTCCAGGTCCTGAATGGTGTTGTGCGTTCCATAATCTTGCGTGAACTCGAGTCGACCGCCGCCAATATCCCAGATAGATAGTTGCGACCTGCTTGAATCCACGAGCGCGGCTTTCTTGAGAGTGCTGCCACTGACAAGAGCCGGCTCTGAAAGGCCTGTCTCTGCCGAAGAGGTGGAAAGCCACCCGACATGATTTCCCGTTTTATCGACCCTGCCTGTCCAGAAATCTACTCGGCCGGTATGAGTATAAGATATGGCAATGTCCCTGGCAAAGACATCCAGGAAACCTGACGTTACAGGCGCGGATCCTGCCGGATCAACAGGGAGCATGTAGGTGATTCCCTCAGCGTCTTTCAGTCTGAACCTGCAAAACTCACGGATCGACGGTTTGTCCCGACCATTCACATGTACCTCGGCACCCTGGCGAGAGTATTGAGGTAGATTAACTTCCCAAACAAGTCCTTCTTGCTCCGAGGTAATCGTGGCAATCTGCGCAATGGCGTATTCCTCGACTCGTTGCCGGGGCAGAATCAAGAGACAAAGCGGTTTCCCAGAAATCTTATACGACTGACGCTCTAGCAATGTTGCTTCTTGTTGCCGGCAATCCCATAAAGAGATGGTATCATGCTCCAGGAACATGACGAAGCGTCCCTTGCGCAAGACACAAATGCGATGAATGTGGGCGTTGCCGGGAATGACGCTCTGCCGCGAGAGACTGGTCTTGCTGCCCCCTGCATGCGTCCACACAATGCTTTCGCCTTCCTCAGTTCTAGACACAACGGCTCGGCCACTGAAGTTTCGAACCATCTTCTTGATGGGTGCCGAATGACCAGACCAGAAACAGCGTCGTGTCAGGCGGCGCTGCTTATTAGCCGTATCGAGGAAATCCATCAGGCTCGCTTCGTAGACTTGAATTTGGCCATCAAAGTCATGGAGAAGCACGTGTAACAACCCAGTCTGTCGATCGCAATAGCTCTGTACTTGGAAATGTTGATCAGGCCGGAAGTCAAGTATATGCGACTTGAAGCTTGTTACTTTGTTAGCGGCCTTAGGCTTGTTCGTCTTGGAACCGACGTCCTCGAAAGCGTAGATGACTATGTTTCCTACGCCGTCGGAAGCAACGCATAGCTCGGGGCTCCTATTCGCGAGGGCTATCAAGTTTTCGAGGGCGGCGTCGCACTTCCTTTCCTGTACTGGGCGACGCTGAACGGCCAATTCTGTGGCAGCGGAAATTTCTCTCCCGTCAATAATGAAGCTGAGTAGTGGCACCACGGGAACAACAGACTTGAGACTTTGTTCCTGAAAAGATGAAGCCAAGTCGATGGCGCCCCAGAGACTCATGTGTCCTGAAGCATGCGTGTCGGCGCCAGTCCAGACGCGGACTACGTTGTCAACGCACATAGTGTAGAGAATGTTTTCAACAGTTTGCTCGGCATGGAAAGGCTTTCGCCATCGAAGACTTGTTATCACGTCGGGGTGGCGTAGGTAGGCCAAGTCGAAGCGCACATCTTCGGCCCCATACGTCAACCGGCGCCAGACTTTGACTAGGCAATCCTGGAGGCCAATGGATGCTATATATGCCGAGTCGTAGGAAAATTCTGCGAGCTTCAGGGGGTTCGGAACACGTTTGCTCCAAACTTGCGTTGGCTCACCGGCAGTCGAATATAGGTAGAATGCGGAATGAGCAATGAGGAGCTCCTCGGTACCACCCCAGCTTAATGAGATGCCGTTGGTGGCATCTTGAGGATCGTGAATCGGAAATGATGCTTGTAGACCCCACTACAATGTAGGTACACCGTTAGTTCTTACGCATAGCATGGCAAAGCATAATGGAGGCAGGGAAAGGAATGCGGCTCCGATGTACCTTTAGGGCGTCTTCCGTTTGTCCGAATGGTTTATAGACCCTCACAACGGAATCGGTACAGGTGGCAATCTTGCCCGAGGCTTCATCAAAGGCTATGGCCTGCAAGTGGCTCGGGTCCTCGTCGTAAATGGTCTGGACGATGGTCTCGGCATCACCGAGGATGGTGAACGCGCTGCCGGTTATGTAGACCTGGCGTGGGCGGTCGTCAGCGCAGTACGCAACGGCAAGCAATAACGGGCAAGGCGATGGCAGTAACGCGATTGCTCACATTGAAGTGTCTTGAGTCCCAGAAGCCCGCCGCAAGAGCTTGGAGCCCAGACCTCGGCCTGCCTGGGAGGACTGCTCTCATCCTACTAGCAGGAGGATCGCAGCAGCATTGCTCAGGTGGGTGGGAGGGGCGTGAATATTGGGGGACGGAGTGCCGGCTGTCTTGTTCGGATGGCGTCGGGGCGATGTGGTTCGAGGGCTAGGTTGGAGGGCTGGAGCTCTTGGGATAATGTGAGATGTAAACCGAGCTATGCGAAATGTGGACGTCGGCTGGAGAGTTAAGGTAAGTGTGGTTAGGTGAGGTAGCTCGAGTAACGTGTGGTGCTTCAACTTGGACTTTGGGGTACCTTAGGCAGTACGTCCCTCCTCTCAGCCCTGCAGAGAACTTCTGATGACGAGGGTCAGGGCGGCGCGCGTCGCAATTGAGCTCGCGATAAGATAAAGCACCCCTGAACCTGAACCCTCAACTGTCGAAACAATGACGCCAGCATGCATGAAGAAAAGTGCCTAATTTACCAAAGCATGAGCGAGCGAACGCACTCGAATGTTTAAACATCAAGTCTTTTGATGACCGTTCCAATTGGTTGTTACTTACAGGAACAGAAGTATTGGTAGACGAGAACACAGACATGTCCCTGACAAGCTTCAAAAAACGTGGCATTGAATCTTATGCAATTGAACGACTCTTTTTGTTGCGCCCTTGAGCCTACCCAAAGTATTGGCACCAAACTGGGCCATGGCGCTCCTTGTCTACACCAACACCGCTAAACAGCAAACAATCCCCATTCCCACCCTCAGCCAATATGTGATAATAAAAGCAGCTTGGGTATACTCATTACTGGGTTTTAAACACAATTATACCATCCCATATGACCATATCATGTACTCGTACTCATCGAGGGCCGTTGTTGACAACCTTGCGCATCCAGAGCTGTAACCGTCCATCACTCTCCTCTGCCGGACCCTGCTGGCCTACTGTCGTTGGTTGCCCGCTGAGTGTCAACCACGGAAAGTCTCTGGGCCTGTGCAAAGGAAAGCCTGCTTAGCTGGCCCGTCGGGGCTGCAGGCACGCTCCGGTTGTAACGCTCTCGAAGCTCTCGCTCGAACGGTGTCGGCAGCGGCGCGAATGGTGTCATAGATGGCAACCTGACAGAAGATGCCATACCAGTCCATCGCGTCGGCGTATCCATGACGACTCCATCAGCGTCAGGCCCTGAACCAGCGCCGTCGTGATCCTCCTCTTCAACCGTTGGAGCGACCTCTTGGATCCTAGAGCCCCTAAGTGATAACCCGCCGGCTCGCTCGTGAACTGCCCTCGAAAGTGGCACCGAACTGCGACCGAGCCCCAAACCAGCGCCTCTCCGCGAACTTGCAAAGTTGGTTCTCGTCGTCGTTGACTGATGCGATGTGGCCAGGTCTCTGTCTCCTTTCCAATGAAGCAGAAGCCGCCGAACCACTTTCTTGCTGTTTCTTTCCCGGACATCGAGTGCAACATATTCGCGGCTCTTGAGCTGTAGCAGAGTGGATTGCCACTGGCTCCAGTAACGTGATTTAAGTGTCACACCCCAGTCCTGCTTGGCGCGATCCTGTGTCCCGGCGAGATCTTGAGACATGCTGAGCCACTCACCCACCCAGGCGGCAGTCAAAAGCCTACTCGCACCCCAATCGTTACTGCTCTCATCTCGCCATTTACTTAGCATATGAACGAGACGGTCTCGTTCCATCACACTGTGACGTTGCTTCGTCTCCCAGCTGATGTTGCCATGGGCACGAGTAGCAGTCCTCCATCGACCGAGGTAACCTTTGGTAAAGGTAGCCTTGACGTGTTGCCTGCATCGCGCATATGATTTTCGAGTACTGGACCTCCAGGATGCCCTTGAGCGCCACGTCTTCAACGTGTGCGTAACACTGACGTAGAAGCACCCACGCATCGTCCACGCATTGACGCTTCTGTTGTGGTCAACGTCGAAGTGCCAGGACTCCAAAGCCTTCTGGGTCGCTAGATGCGCCGCAAACCGACGCGATCTTGTGCTAGCCTTGACGACTGCCGAAGCTTGTCGTTGCCAGTTGCCTAGGACCTTGATCACCAGCATGCGATCTGATATAGACATGAGGGCATTGCCGTCCTGTGACGGGCTGAGCAGGGCTAGGCCAGTCTGAGGGTCAATAGCTCTTCCACGACCATAGATATTAGCCTGGCCAAGGGATGGCGGTGCCCGACAAGCGCTTTGCCATCTGGACAAGGAGGCGCGGATCAGTTTCACCCCCATCTTGGCCCTGAAGACTTCAACCCGCGTGTCCAAATGCCACTGAGTCAGGCAGTCACGGATGACACTAAACCGATGGAAGAATGCTATGTCTCTATCGTACGACACCGCCTGACGATGCCATGTCTTGGCGACCTGTGAAAGTTTGTGCCTCTGACGGAGTTTTTTCACATGTGTCCGCAGTTCATATGAAATGACACAGACCGATCGCCAATGTTGTAGACAAGCGGTCACAAAAAGGGGTGGATGTTGAGATTGGATATAAGCCGGGTAGGATGCGGACCACCGGATGAGAACGTCTTGAGCGAGTTTGCGTTGAGTAAAAGCTGACGCGTAGTGCTCCGTTACGTTGTCATCGTCGGCTCGTCTGAGCCAGAGGGCCAGAAGACGTGAGGCAAAAACACGGCGGCCCTTGAATCTTGTGTCCGCCGTCACTAATTCCCACGAATCAAAGTGACGCATCCGCAGGATGTGCCTTCTGGCCACGGCTGTTCGTTCAAGCTTGTCCAGGGCATGCTGTTTCCAATGAGATATTCCTTTTAGCAGTAATAAATATCCAGCTGCTTTTTTCGATTGTCGTTCTAGTAGAGCATACCGCGCCTCCTCCTCAGGTTCTCCCTGTGGCTGCGAATCGATTATCTGTTCTTCCTTGTGCCGGTTGACATGGCTTTCAGAGGATTTCTCGACCGGCCGCTCTTGCTCGGCAGGTTGATGCGTGTGAAGCTCCTGTACGGCGGTCTCAGGCACTAGAAGTCGTTGAACATCGCGTTCATGCCCGGCCGGCTCTTGCACCTCAGGCATATCCTCTACATGGGCCACGTCGCCTCCATTCTGAATTGGTTCTGTAATAGTATCAGGCGGTAGGAGCCAGTTCACCGTCCGCAGAGGCTTCGAGCGAATGGGAAGCGTGGGCGTCTCATTTTTGTCCTTCACTGAATTGTTGCTGGAAGCCCCAACGGGCTGAACGGCGGTGTCACTAGCGCCACGTTGCTCGTTGGAACCGGCAATCGACTGGCGACTTTGATGGCTTTGCTCCGTGTTTCCGTCCGTCGAGGGCGTATAAATTCGTGGTGGGTTACTGTGGTTGATGGGTTTCATATCGAAGCGGTTCGGCCCCGGATCCGCGCGTGTCAGCCTTGGGGGAGATGCGGAATCATCCAAACGGTATGCCTCGTGCGGTTGCGAAGAGGGTAGAGACCCGAACTCTCCCGGGTGGGCTGGTTGAAGGACAGGGTGCTCTTCTTGAGAAGGCCCGTACTCGAACGATTCAGAGTTGCGATCGCTCTCCATGAGAGCTGGCGAATGGTGGGAAGCCTCCTCGTGGTCTGGGCCGTCGCCGTGGTCCGAGAGCACCCTGGAGCCGTCGCTGCGACTGTCGAACTCGAGCCCGATGCCCATCCTTGACAGGACGGCACGGAGCTTCTCCAAGAGGGATCCATCGCCCCGCTCGCCGCCGATTCGAAAGACAAGGCGCGAAATGTGATGGTCTTCCTCCGGGTCAATACCATAAAGCGGCAGCACGGCATCGTAGGCCTGAAATAATGCGTTTGTTGCCAATCGTTCTCCCTCGGGGAGGAGTTCGAGGTTCTCCTGCGCAGCCGTGACGACATCGTGGATAATAGCGATTTCTAGGAGGGTTTGTCAGTCGCATTGCGCTTGTAGAGCATGATAGATCGCGGGATGTGGGTATAAGCAAAAGGGCTGTGTCTGCGTAAACAGAAGCGCACTTACCTTCGTCACTGTAGTAAGAGTCGGAGCTTTGGACAGACAAGAAGCTGGATATGCCGTCACGGGGAGCCAGCGCTGGGCGATGCGGCAGCGACGGCATGTGAACTGGCACCGAGCTGGGAGCATAATAAGATGGCGGTAGTAGGGTTGGTAGTGGCGGTAATGGTAGCCGAGTTTGCGATTGTAGCTGGAAGCGCGTCGCTGGGAGCAAAGTTTGAGGTGGAGGTCGAGGTATCGTAAACCAAAAATACTGAACACATTTGATCACAGCAAGAGTTTACCGTGGGCAAATAATAAGAGAGATGGAGAGGTGCGAACCAGCCCAGGGCGAACTATTGTGGTATTTGGATAGGTGGGTGTTCAGTGGTGTCGCAAGAGTCGGAGAAAAGCGCTGAAAGAACTGAAAGGACGACACCAATGATAATGAATAGGGTGTGGCGCTGCTGAGCCTGCCATGTCCACCGCGCGCGGGTGAGTTGCGAAGGGGGTGCAGCCGGCCGACAACGAGGGCGAGGGCGAAGACGGATGACGATGAGGAAGAGTTTCGAGGTCAAAGACGACGGACGGAGACAGCCTAGGTCGAATAATCTTAGCCGCCGTTAAGCAAATCCAAGTAAAGCTCCCCGACCTCCCGTATTCTTACTTCTCACGTTCCACTGCCCAGGCATATTTTCTGTTTATTTCGCGTCCACGTCTCTAGCCGAGCGGTGGGCATACTAGCTACGCTGTGGGTACGCTGCTGTTGGCTGGGCTGCGCTGTAACCCCGGTGCCGCGACGGGGTTCTGATTGGTCAATGTGCCTGAGCCTGTATCAATATGCTCGAAGCGGGTGCCATGTGTGTCCATCCCCCGCCTCAGGAGACCTGTGCAAAAAGCCCATGGACATTTAGATCGCGCAACGTACCTCACCTCACCGTTCTGTTCCGTTCTTTCCCGCCACACTGCCCAGTGCTACACGGCGACGAAGTACCTTTGCCTTTCGCCCATTTGCATAACTCCCCTAACTTGAATTGCCTTATGTCATCTGTGCTATTTTTCAGACTCTTGCCCAAGCTCCACCATCTCCCTACCTTCAGCTCCGAGACTTTCGATAATGGCGGATATAGAATGCTTACAATCTAGTCATCAAGCTTCGCATTACGCACACTCTCATCTTGTGTTGCATCACACCCCATCACACCCCATCACACCCCGTAATCTGCACAGCTCTCTCTCGGGCCTCTTGAATCACCACTCAAACCAACCAAGCCAATTATCATGGTTCGCACGCGACCTATTCAGAAATTTGCTACTGCAGTTGGCCAATGCTCACCCGAGGTCGGTTTTATCTTGATGTGTCTTCGTCGCGAACCTGGTCTCAGTGGCAGACGCGCTGATAGTGTTTGATATCACGCATAGGCCTCCTTGTACGGCAAGTGTATTGTAACCGACTTCAATTCTGTCCACAAGGACAAGTGCCTGAAGGAGTTTCTCAGGTTAAAGGACTGTTACCTAGTAGGCCGCCACCATCGTCTTGCTCTAGTCGTTATCGAGTTAATTACGTCACTAACACAAGACCCATCATAGGCTGCCGCCCGGAAAGCAAACTGAACCTAACCAAGTAGAAACAATGTCATTGTGAATAATCTCTGATGTTTCCCCCCTTGGGTTTTCGACGTCTTCGTTCACCACAGCACGCAGTCACCTCTGATCTATGCTATCGTTGACGCTTAATAATTCCAATATATCGCATCTACAGCTCAAGCAAGCGAAGCAAGAACGTGGCATGCTGCACCTCCTGCTCCTCCTCCATAATCACTCCCTTCTGCTGCTCGTTGGGGATCTCGCCATCCACCTTTGTGACCCCATGCTTCTCGACCGGTCTTCGCAACGCCTTCTCAATTGTACTGGTTTGTGACACAAACACCTCCTCGAGGCCGATGTTGTCAGGATCGCTAATGACCTTGTACTCCATCTTGATGTCATCTGTCGGCTGAAGCTGGGCCTTCTTCCTCAAACGTTGCACACGGTTGATGATCTCTCGGGCGAGTCCCTCGTGCGCGAGCTCAACATATAGCTCCGCGTCCAGGATGGTGAGCACGTCGTTGTCCGAGTTGGTCTCCAGGTTCTTGGAAGACTCGTCCTCTTTCAATCCGCGCTTCACCACAAGATCGCCCTCTTCCAGCTTGATTCCGTCAACAAGGATCTCCTTCTTCTCCGAGTACTCCTTAACAGCGTCGCTGCTGAGTGTCGGGAGGGCCTTCTTGACGCGCGCCATATCTTTCTTGAGCTTCTTACCCAGAACTGGCCAGTCCGCAGTCACGCTGTACTGGACATTGTACTTGGCTTCGTCCGACGTGAGGACCAGGTCTCTAATATTCATCTCTTCCTTGATGTAGGATGACAGGGACTTGAGATCCTCGAGGTACTGGGGGTCGCGGTGGATGACCACGAGCGTCTTCAGGGGCGTCTTGAGACCAACGGCCCTTCTCTCGCGAGACACTCTGACTAGGTCGATGACTCTCTGCATTCTGCTGACCCTGCGCTCAACTACCTCGTCAAATAACTCTTGGCGTACCTCGGGGAACGGCAAGAAGTGAACGCTTCGCGCATCCTCAGCCTCGGCCTCCTTGGGAATGAAGGGGCGCAGCTTCTGGTAAATGGTGTCGGTGATGAAGGGAGTGAAAGGTGCAAGGCCACGGCACAGCGTGAAGAGAACCTCGAACAGGGTGTTGAGCGCGTGCTGTGTGTCCTCAACGCCGTTCTCGCCCTTGAGACGTCTTCTGTTCAACTTAATATACCAGTTCGTGGTGTTCTCAATAAGACTGAGCAGACGTGGAACGACAGTGTAGAGTCGGTATGCTGGTGGGTGGTTGGTATGTTAGTGGGGCTGAGGACTAGGTGCGACAAGGGTTTCAACATACCGCTCATCTCCTCGTTGACGAACTGTAGCAAGCTCTGGCAACTGGCTAAAATCCACCGATCCATGACATTCTCGTTGTTCGCCAAAGCCTTGGGGTCCCAAGCGTAGTCAATGTTCTCCACCTTCTTGAGTAGGGACACCTGTCCCTCGAAGAATTTGTAACTGTTCCAGAGGGGCAGCAGAACCTTCTGCACAACCTCTTTCACACCGGACTCCTTGAAGCGCAAGGGCTCGGCACGCACGACGGGGGAGTTGATGAGGTATAGGCGCAGGGCGTCGGAGCCGTACTTGTCCATGACGAGGTCAGGCACCGGGTAGTTCTTAAGGCGCTTTGACATCTTCTTTCCGTCCTCAGCCAGAACGATGCCGTTGACAACACAGTTTTTGAAGGGGATACGGCCAAAGAGATGCGTGCCGAGTACGAGAAGGGTGTAGAACCAGCCTCTGGTCTGGTCCAAACCCTCGGCGATGAAGTCACCGGGAAAGGACTTCTCAAACTTGTCGGTGTTCTCGAAGGGGTAGTGCTGACTTGCGTACGGCATGCTACCAGACTCAAACCAGCAATCAAAAACTTCCTCGACACGTCTCAGGGTACCCTTGCCCATCTTGCTAGGGATCGTAATGTGGTCAATATTGTCGCGGTGAAGATCAGACAAATCACCTGTGTAGCCACTCAGCTCCCGCAGCTCCTCGATGCTGCCGACACAAACCCGCTCTTCCATATCCTCACTGACCCAGAGAGGAATGGGGGTACCCCAATACCGGTTTCTCGAGACGTTCCAGTCACGGGCGTTCTCGATCCAACTGGCGAAGCGGCGCTCCTTGACGAAAGACGGCACCCAGTGCGACCCCTTGATATTCTCCAACATTTGGGGAATAATCTCGGGGATGCGAACGAACCAGGACGGAACCGCACGGTAGATGAGAGGGGTGTCGGATCGGTAGCACATGGGGTACGAGTGCTTGAGCGTAGAATCCACCACGATCTTTCCTGCAGCCTTAAGGTGCTTGATGATGTGCTTGTCAGCATCCTTGACGTGCATACCAACGAAGTCAGAAACACGGTTCGTGAAGTGACCGCTGTCGTCAATAGGGTCAGGAGCCGGTCTGTTCTCAGTAATGATACCGGCGGCAAAGGCGACGTTGTAATCGTCCTCACCAAAAGCAGGCGCCTGGTGGACAATGCCCGTACCGCTATCATCAGTGACATAGGTGGCGTTCAAAACCCGGAACGCGATGTCCTTGTACTCCTCGTAGAAGTAGTTGAAAGGGGGCTCGTACTTCCAACCGAGCATATCCTTGCCCTTGATCTTTTCGAGGATCTTGAACTTTGCCTTCTTGACATCTTTGTACAGAGTGCCGAGGAGCTTCTCGAGCAGGATATATTTCTTGCCGGACTTCTCGTCGACGATCTTAATGTACTCGAAGTCAGGGTGCGCTGCCAGGCCAAGATGGGAAGGCAAGGTCCATGGAGTAGTCGTCCAAGCCAGCAAGTTGGTCTCGGGATCGTCCCGCAGGGGGAAAGAGATGACGATGGCAGGGTCGCTGACATCCTGGTAGTTCTGGTTGGCCTCGAAGTTACTCAGTGCCGTCGTCAGAGCCGTCGAGTAGGGCATGACGCGATGTCCCTGGTAGACGGCGCCCTTGTCGAACAGCTGTTTGAAAACCCACCATTCAGACTCCATGAAGGTGGGGTCCATGGTCTTGAAAGGGGACATGTCAGCTCAAAGTGATCGAGAGATACGCAATGAGGTGGAAGCTTGCCTTGTAGTCATTGTCAAAGTCGATCCAACGGCCGAGTCTTTCTACAGTGTGACGCCACTCCTCGCTGTAGCGCATGACGATGGATCTACATTCGGCGTTGTAGTTCTTCAGACCCAGCTTCATGACGGCAGCCTTGCCAGAAATTCCCAACTTCTTGTCAATCTCGTGCTCGATGGGCAGACCGTGGGTATCCCAGCCGAAACGTCTCTCAACGTGGAAGCCCTTCATGGACCAATATCTCGGGATAATGTCCTTAATGGTAGAGGCCAGCAAGTGGCCGTAATGAGGAAGGCCGGTGGCGAATGGAGGACCATCGTAGAAGGTGTAGAGAGGTTTGCCCTGGGTCAACTCGAGCTACATGGAAGGTTGTGAGTATGTGAATATGGCAGCAAAGAAGAAGGTGCCTAAGCCGTGATCGAGACAGGACGGCTCACCTGGCGCTCAAATGCCTTAATTTCTCGCCATCTCTGGAGGACAGCCTCCTCTTCCTTGGGAAAGTCGATGGACATGATGCTAAAAAAGTTGGTGTCGGTGTCGAACGCGACGGGAGTGTAAGGGCAGGAATTGTGGTTTGTGGTTCAGGCAACCCAAATTTGCACGCCGAAGACGACGATGGGGCGGGTTAGTCGTTGGTGATTCGGAGAGACAAAGATGGATGAAATTGACGTTGCGCGGCTTGCCTCTGACAATATACGAGGCCGAATTCTCTAAAGAAAGAAAGCGAATCGGAAGGAGTAGGAAGAAGACTTGGATGGCCGAGTGAGTCGAGACTGAAAGAGCGCGCTCAGGATCTCTCGGCGTGCGGCTTGGGGGGCGAGATATTTGGAGGGGTCGTTGGCTCTTTTGGTGCGAGAGGTGAGTCAGTGGGGTAATTTTTCTCAATTGACTTATCTCGAGCGCGGGGCAATCGGCCAGGCCGTCTCCTCTCCTCTATGCAGTACCTAACATTAACACTGCCTCGGATCGGCTTACTAAGGCAAAGAAGTACCTGATTGAGGGGCTCCGTCATGTGGGGAGAGGAGTACCTCCAAGTACCGCTTGCTGTCCTCTGAGTGCCCAGTCAGGCACAGACACAGGCCCTGCAATCGTACCACTTGAGCGGCGCTCCCCCTTCCTGTCACCGCCTGAACCTCACGGACTTGTTGCCCAGCTAAGGCACTGGACCAGCCCAAAGATGTCCAAACAAGCGGAGCACTCGTGCCTACAGAAGGTACCTCATCCGTAAGGAAGTACATCATGTCTCGAGGCAGCGATTGTCATCGCGCGAGCAACGCCGCCAAATCCTCTCCAGCGGGACGTCGTCTACCCCCGTTCCCAGTGCAATAATCGTAAACAACACCCGAGCACTTGACCTAACGCCACGCCAGTTGTCTTTCTTCTTTCGGACGGAATTCTCCTTCTCTCGACTACGCTCCGTCTTACTCCATTGTCTCCTAGATCACACCAACCCAGATCATTCATACCCTTCGTCGAACAAGCCCCTGATCCAGTACCCCTCCCCAAACTGCTCGCGGGGGTTCAACCCACTTCATCTTCGGTGTCAGGTATCATCGTCGACAACCCCCGATCCGAGAGCTGTTGTTACCTATTACACTCAACCGGCACACACTCATCGCCTTCGTGGTCGATCGACTCGACTTGGGCAATCTCGTCCTACGTTACACGATCTATTCGCCCATACCGAAAATACCGTCAATTGTAATAGAAAGCAAGCTGCCCGTGCTTGCCAGCAATCGTTGCCATGTCGTTTCTCTTCGGCCGGGCCCGGACGAGGCCCGCCGTTGACCTGCCCAAGCAGGCCAGAGACCATGTAACGAAGCTCGAAGGTCCGAATGGTGCCGTCAAGGTTGGTTACGTGCTCACTGTGCTGTCCGCATTCCTTTCCGAGCCAGACTGCTGACGTGCTTCTGTAACACAGGCCGAGGAGCTCGCAAAAGTCCTGAATCAGATGAAGTTCATCCTGCAAGGCACACAGGGTATTTCTTACCCCCTTTGCGCTCTTTCGCCTCGAATATCCCAACTGACTTCGATTCAGAGTCCGACAGCAACCCCGAACAGATATATCAGCTCGTCACCGGCCTTATCGAGGAAGACCTCCTATACCTCCTTGCCGTGAACCTCTGGCGCCTGCCCTTCGAGTCTCGCAAAGACACACAAGTCATATTCTCATACGTTTTCCGATTCCGCCCACCCACCGCCTCTCCAAAGAGCGATCCTCTAGCCTTGTCATATGTGGTTAACAACCGTCCGCAAGTCCTACTCGAGCTGTGCCGAGGCTATGAACACAAGGAGAGCGCAACACCTGCCGGCACTGTCCTTCGCGAAGTCCTCAAGTCAGAGGCCGCTGCGGCTATAATTCTATACGACGACAATGAGGAGTCCGGGTCCAGCAGCAAGGGCATCAACTTGATAGATAGGGATCGTCGGCAGAGCGGCAACGGCGTCTTTTGGAGGTTCTTCGATTGGGTTGACAAGAGCTCTTTTGAGGTGGCGGCGGATGCTTTCACAACGTTCAGGGTAAGTTTCATACCCGGCCAAGGGCTGACCGCGGAACCTTCTTTACAAGGTATGGGTCTCTAACGTTGCGGGCACTTTAGGAGTTGCTCACTAAACACAAGGAGCTGGTGCCGAGATACCTGTCGGTCAATTTTGATCTTTTCTTCGACAAGTATAACAACATCCTTGTACAATCAAACAGCTATGTTACCAAGCGGCAGTCCATCAAGCTTCTTGGCGAGATCCTGCTGGACCGCTCCAACTACAGCGTTATGACCGCCTACGTTGACCGTGGGGAGCATCTCAAGATTTGCATGAACTTGCTGAGGGACGATCGCAAAATGGTGCAATATGAGGGCTTCCACGTCTTCAAGGTCTTCGTGGCTAACCCGCACAAGTCTATCGCCGTCCAAAAGATCTTGCTGATGAACCGGGAGAAGCTCCTCACATTCCTGTCTCACTTTTTGGAGGATAGGACCGATGACGAACAGTTCATCGACGAGAGGGAATTCTTGATCAAGCAAATCAGAAATATGCCACCGAATCCTGTAGCACCTCAGAGACACGGCATGCCGGGCGGCGGCTGAATCGAGAGCAGGCAGCAGAGAGATTATCGTGTCAGCAATAGGGGTATACGATGGGCAGATGGGACCAGGGCGGTCTCGCCCTGTAAACATGATGTCAGAGCTGGGCTGTGTGGCTGGATCAAGACCGAGAATGAGGCTCTCGTTGATGGGACAAGCATTTGCGTTCGGCGTTCGAGATGGTGGGAATTCCCAAGGCAAGGCATTAAACATGTGGTTCATTATGGCTGTATTCGGCTTCACCCTTTAACAAATGAAACGGGGCAACTTTTTCTTTTACCATCTCATTGTAACACCGTGGACAAGACTCATCACTGCATGTCTATCCATGCCTGTGCCTCCTCCTTATAACCCTCACGCCACCTACTCAGAGGAGGCCGCCCCTCAATGACGTCCCCGACACTCCAGAGCATCCTCTTGCGATCCAGATCCTCCGTTACCTCGTTGTCGGGGCAGAGAATGTAGAACAGGCCCGCGGTCATCTTTCGCTCCAGGTAGTCGGCGACCTGCTCGGCTGTCCACGCAGCCGCCGGCTTCTCCGCACCGGCTCTGGATCCCGACAGGCCGGTGAACGTCCAACCCGGGACAAGGAGATGCACCGTCGTGGGCGTATTCCTGAGGTCGAATGACAGATGTTCGGCGAGAGCCTTGACAGCCGCCTTACTGGCGTTGTATGCCGGATTTCCGGGCGGGTTTGTGATGCCCTGCTTGGAGCCCGTAATGACGACGGCTGACTTGGACGCCTGGCCATCGCCCACCAGAGGCAACATACTGCTGATGCCGTTGATGACGCCGTAGAGATTAGTATCGAGGATCCTGCGGAAGCTATCCAGGTCCTGCCAGCTGGACTTGCCCCCGACGCCGGCATTGAGAACCAGTAGATCAATGCGTCCTGTTTTCATCAAAGGCGTTTAGCTCTTGTGAAGTATGTATATTCCGATTGATCCAGTTGCGAGAGGGTTGACAAACCTCCAACTGAGCCGGTGATCTCCCTCTTTAGCTTCTCCCAGCCCTCGAGCTGGCTAACGTCCAACTCAAACGTGGTGGCGGACTCGCTTAGCTCCTTCTTGGCCGTCTCTAAAAGCTGTGTGTCGCGATCAACCACGAAGACCTTCATGCCGTGGCCGACGCACTTCTGAGCGATGGCTAGGCCGATGCCCCCTGCACCGCCTGTAATGACGGCTATGTTGCCTGGTGCGAAGACAGTGGCCATAGTTACTTGTGCAAGGTAGCATGCAAGGGATGAATACGTCAGTTTCAACCTGAGGTCGAGTTCGCTCTTTAACTTCAAACCTGCTAATCCGCAACACTTGCTTATAAATATCTACACCGCGGGACATTGGTCACCAATCGGGCACAATTTGCGGGGGAAGGGGTCGTAACGGACTTTAAACTTTATCACCGAATATTCTGTCCGAGGAAAACTTCGGCGGAAATACCTCGACTGACCAGATCCAATGCCTTTGTGGAGACCTCCCCTGTTGATTGCCGTCTAATCGACTGTCTTTTGCATTAAGAGAAACAAGTTTGATATCGCACATCATCCAGAAGCCTGCCTCAACCGTTGACGCCCCTCTTTCCCAGCCTAAGTCTCATTGTAAGGGAGATTTCCCTTTGGATAGATCAGAATAATACAACGCGTACCCGAGCTTGTCATTGCGCCCCGTGGCCCATTACCTAGAAGCCTGCGTCGGCTGCTTGGCCAACATAACGCTGACACTCTCACGTGCGTTCGAGGACGTCCACACGCTGTCCCTACCGCCTCGTCGCCAGTCGTCTCCGGTAGCGTCCTCGCCGCCTCCTCTTGTGGCCTCTCCCATGATCACCTCGAGATCCCGCTTCTGCGAGCTCATCCAATTTCTCACGAAATTGGTAGGGTCCTGGCTCATTGACGTGAAGAACGAGTGCTTCGCCTTAGAGCTGGCGACCGCCGATACCAATGTCGCCAGCTGCTCGTCCATCGCGACGACCTCCTTAAGGGCGCTTGCGTACGCAGGGTTTGTTACGAAAGGCACCAACTTAGCCCGCAGGGGGTCATCGACCGCTACCCGTACATCGTAAATAGTGGGTTGGGGGTCTTTGTGGAATTCCTCGTCAACACGAACGGTATACGGCAAGCTGACGGGAGGCAGCGGCTGAAGGTGAGGCTGGATATAGTCGTTCAAGTTGGGAATGATTCCGACGTCACCGCCGTTGACAATCTGTGACAGAGGTTAGGTATCTTGAACAATGGCCGCCGACTGCTGTAGGTGACCCACTTTTTTCAGTAGTTCATCACAGCGGAAGTTGCGCTTTTCCTCGTCCTCCTGCAGGCCCATCATCTTGATGTACTCCCAGACAGCCAGAACGGCCTCTTGACGAGAAGCCTCCCCTGTGTCTACAATATCAGCCAGCTCGGGGCTGAGCAGGTATCGCTCGGGATCCTCCTGGCGGTGCAGGTTAATAGTTATGTTCATGTTCTCGTCCCCGCTGCGCTTGAAGGTAAACTCGTCGAACTCTGCGCCGCCCGCAGCGTTTTGCGAAGCAGGTTTCTTCCACTCGACGGTTTGGTCGGAAGCAGCCCTCGAGCGGGTGCGGTCGAAGTCGACATTCAGCGCTTTGAAAAAGTGGGAGAAGCGCTGTTTCTGGTTCGTGGACACGGAGCTTTGTCGCCTAGAGCTGGCGCCGTCTTCCTTCGTGCGATCCGCATTCTGCACAGGTTCCTCGAGGACATCATCCTTTCCATCCTCGAGAAGACGGCCTTCGATCTTGACCCTGTAAGAAGGCTCAGCGCTGGGTGTAAAGTCGAAACTATCGACACTAAGACCGCTTCCCTGCCATGCCTGGTCCTCGACTGTGTTGCTGATCCACACACGAAGAGTCTTGTATCTCTGGGATATGAATGTCAGTCGCGTTACCGTTCGAAATACACAGAGACACTCTGCAAACCCTTGCTTACCTTTGCGTTGCGACCAACAGTCTCGACAATGTCTAGACGCTTGCGCGTCATTGTTGCGTCCAGCCGGCGTTCGAAGTCGCGCAGCTCCTTGTATCTCTGGGCGACCTCGATGTCCGCGATGCAGTCCTCGACACCATCAGGCAACGTTTTATCGGTAGGTTTTCGGCTTCGGCGCTTCGCCAAGTCGCTCATGAGGGCCTGGCCGGGAGGGTGATGCTGCGCCATGGCGGCCTGGTTTATGGCTGCTTGAGGGTGGTGGCCCGGAGGCATGATGGGTCCTTTGGGCGGCATGGTCAGCTCAAGTGGTCGTCGTTTTTGGACTGCTCGAAGGGTGTCACGCAGCAATTGAGCAAGATCAGAGGCAAATGGGGAGGGAAAAGATGTTCACGCCTCCTGAGGCTAAGGAAGGTAAAGAAGGAACGGCCATACCGATGCCGCCTCTCCGTTGATTTGGGGCATGTGGAGCCCGCTGGGGAACTTGCGGTGCGCCAGCATGGGCGGCGTATTGGCGGTATTGGGGCTGCATTTTTGGCGATTTCGATGAGACGCGCGGAAAGCAGGATTTACCGGATAACTTGTCACAGGTAGTGTCGGTTGACGAAGTCGTTATCAAAGGCCAGAAGACGCGTCGTTTCTCCAAACACGCATATGCAAAAAGTGAATGGCCAGGCGGCGCAGGCGGCAGGCGCAAGGCAGCGTCTCAAACAGGCGCAATTGGCCAACAACTCCAGTCACTGCGACCTAGTCCGCGCCGAATCCACTCTTTTTGTTGGGTCCAGTCCGGAGGCCTCAGCCACACCTCTCCGCACTTCACGTCGTAACACTGCTTGAGCCACATGCCTGCTCGAGGCATGTGGCTTGCTGTACATACTTAGAACACGATCAAAGCCTCAAAACAACTATTCTCATAAGGTAAAGACCCTTTTATAGAGTCATGTTAATTACCTTGCCAAGTCGGCACCATTGCGTGGTAGAGCTAAGCGTACACATCATGATGACTCCCAAACCCCGAGGGCGGATTCTGCTCAATGATCCTATTAACCTTTCAAACTCCCGATAATGAGACCCCCTCCCCCGATTCATGAATGATTCTACCGAGCGGTGAAAACGCAGAAATCCTCTGCCAGAAGCGAAATCGTCGAAGAGTGCATGCCCGACGATACGCCACGCTCCCCGAATGCTTACTATTAAATCGAATTCCGTCGCGTTGTAAACTTGTAGCAAGCCTTGCAAGTCTCCTATGCCTGCTCTCTGCTCGAGAGCTTCAAGTCTCATCATCTTTCAGAGTTCCATGACGGTCTCGGAGCATTTTACAGGATGGTGCAGCACTTTGATGGTCAAAACTGTTGGCCTAATCCATTCTTGGACTGCCGTTTGCTGAAACGATTGCGCTTGGTATTGGAGGTTGAGTCCTCAAGGCTGGCCTGGCTTTTGCTGAGGTGGTTTCGACTAGACCGGTCGCTGACGCTGAAGCCGTCGGGGTAAGCTCCTCGTCCGCCTAGAGTGCTCGAGGGGCTCGAGACTGCGGGCGACATATCGAAGGCGTTATCGCCAACGTAGGAACCAGTGAGGTTCTGAGACAAGGCCAGTTCCTTAGCTCTCTCCAGAGACTCTATCCAGTCGTTGGCCGCTGAGCCGTTCTCAGAAGAGTTGGAACTGCCTTTGGATTCTTCAAACGTGTAGTGGACGCCACCCTGTCGGATTTTAGATGAGCGGCGAGACTTCTTGTCTAGGACACTTACCGCATCGATGCACCAGACAGTCTGCCCCTTCACGTCAAGCTGAGTCCTCCACGAGCAATCGGGTGCAAGTAGCGATATCTCCTGCTTGGCGCGCTTTTCCTCTCCACCGGCGGGCGCCAGCAGAATGCGACCACTCGAAGTCACCATGACTAGCCTCTGCCTCTTTTTGGTTGTGCTTCCGCCAAAGAATCTCGATAGCTTTTTGTGCCCCTCACCATGCTCGCCGCTCCTGCCGTGACCGCCGCTAGGCAGTGGGCTCGATACGACCATCAAATCGCCAAGTTTAAGAATCCTCTCATTATTCTTCGTCAGAACTGGCGACCATTCAATGTCCAACTGTGTGGGGGGAGGTAATTCTGTAATGATTCTGGCCGGCCGAGAGCTGCCATTCATGGCAGAAGTTTGTGGTTGAGAACTTCTAGGAGTTGCGACAGGATTAGGACTTTTGGCCACGCCGTTAAGTTGAATCACTGCCGATTCCTGGGGGCGGGGTTGTAGGGTCGCAGACGTGGAGCTTTAGTCCTCCACAAGCCTTTACCAAACTGCTGTCCGTCGAAGAACTCATGGTTTTGATGTGCTCGAGCGTGAGACGACGCGCCGGGTCCAAAACCAAGCATCGCTCCACTAGGTCCCGGGCCGCTGGCGGAAAACCGGGGGGGAAATCGTACTCTAGGTTGACAATCTTTTGGAACGTGAGATATTCTGTCGCCGCCTTAAAGGGCGGTCGACCGGCCAATAGCTGGTATACTATGCAGCCGAACGCCCAGAGGTCGCTCGCCTTGCAGGCGTTTTTGCTCGTCAGAAGCTCAGGGCTGACATATTCGGCAGTGCCCACAAACGAAGCAGCTCGGCTGTCGTCTTCTGCGTCACCACGGCTACTCTCCGGCAGCCCTCTTGCGCCCTCGCCAGCGTTTTGCGCCTCTCTCGGATCCTTGAGCAGCTTAGCTGTGCCAAAGTCGGTGATCTTGACATGCATGTGATCGTCCAAGAGGACGTTCTCCGGCTTGAGATCGCGATGGATCACTCCCCTCGAGTGCATGTAGTCAATGGCGTCCAGGATCTGGGCGCCGTAGAATCGTGTGCATTCTAAATCAAAGGAGCCTGTTTTTTGAGGACCCCCAGAAGCTCGCCACCATTGCAGAGGTCGAGGACGTAGTATAGCGAGGCCTCATCTTGAAAAGTATAGTAGAGGCGTACAATGCCCGGGTGTTCAGTGAGGCGGTTGAGGGTATTCTTCTCAATGTTGACGTATTTGATCTTTTTCTCCTTGATGATGTGCTTCTTCTCGAGGACTTTGATGGCGTACTCCTTGAGAGTTTGTCGATCAGTGGCCAAATAGACTGTACTGTACGAGCCTTCTCCGAGCACACGGCCGAAACTGAAGTCTCTAACTCCCTTCTTGACGTGCCGAATGATTGTTTTGCCGCTTGCATCTGTTTCTCTCCGCACGCCGACAGCGGCACCACGATCCTTCCATTCCTCACTGCTGGTCGGCAGCGGCATCTCGGGGCCATAGGGGTCCCGTGGACCCGGGGGCGCTGCGGTTGCCGAGACGTAGCCACCACCCATGCCTTTGGAGCTCCTCCGTGGGGGCAGAGGACTGGAGACGGACGGAAGCTGGGACTGGCGAGCAGGATTGACAGATCGTTCTCTGTGGCTCAATTCCCTCGTTGGTGTTGAGCCGCCTGAATAGCCTGGGGCAGTATTGGAATCTTGCCTTGCGAGCAGTCCATGCATAGAATTCCGCGACCGGTCGCCTGTGCGTGCGCTTGGTAGGACGAGCGACCGTCGTCGGGTGCCATGGCGGTTTGACTGTAGAGCCCAGAGATGGGTCGTGCTGTCTGAGAAAGCGAGGAACGACTATCGGGGGCTCTGTCGAGGTCCGAGTATGGTGATACGGGCTGACGGTAGACATCTGCTCGGATTGCGGCGATGGGACTCGTTCGGTGGGATTCAACGCGGCTGGGTGAGCCATCGTAGACGGAAGATAGTCCCTCGGGCGATTGTGTGTGGGATATGGGGGATAGAAGGCTGTCTGACGTTGGAGTTGATCCGTACGGTGTCGTGGCTCGTTGTGCAGTCGGGTCGTCGAGGGGTGCTAGAAGGGTGTCGGGTTGGTGATCGGGTTGACGATCGGTCGGCGGCGAGAGAGTGCCGACATCTTGGGCATTGCTTGGGGAGGTATCGGCGTCATCTGGATTGGCTATTCGTAATCCTCCGAGGGCCCTCGATAGACTGAGGTCCCCATTCATGATTCGTGTTCAACAGCGGGCGCTGGGGAAGGGAGGGGAACAGGCGGAATGGAAGCGGCAGAATGACGACGGGGGGGAAGTAGATATATGGACAGGAGTGAAGGAGTAGGAGAAAGAGTAACGAGTGTGGCTCGATATTCCTCTTGGGATGGGCAAAGTGAGGTGAGGTAAGGTGCGACGCGGCGCAGCACAAAAAAGCGGATAGGAGAGAAGTGAGGTTGTCAGTCGATCAGTCGGAAATGTCAGGTAAGGTTAGGTTAGGAGAGAGTATTGGAGTCAACCACCACACTTTTGGTTCAGGCCTGGTTCTGCAATGCGGTGGGTGCTGCTGCTGCTGCTGCGGTACGTGTGCAGCGAGGGTGATGCACAACCCACCGAAATGCACTCACTCGTTAGCTGTTGTCAGGTAGGTGCCCAATCCAGACTACAATGGAGGGTATTGGTAAAGCAGGCCTATCAATGGCAATAGTACTAGAGGCTGTGGTGGTAGCAGTTTGGCGGTGGTTTAGCGGGTAAAGTACTCTCAACGGCAAGGTGACAGGGGCCAGGGAGCATGAGCCATGATTGGACGATGAAGCTTGGGGTCGAGGTGACCTCCTTGTCCCCCAGGTGCTGTACCATTTCTTTCCTCACCAGATTCACAATTCAATATAGCACTTGAAGAACCCAAGGCGAAGTGGTGAATGAGTGCCCTCAAAGAGTAACGCTGGAATGATCCAAATCATCCATCAAAGCCAAGCAACTTTTATAAATTAACTCACGGGATTGTCGTACTTATTTTTCTTCTTAACCAAGCAGGTATTGTAGGCAACTTATGGTCAGGTAGAGACAGTTGCTGCACCCTGAATATGGAACGGAAGGAGGGTCTAATTGAGCCTTTGCTTTTGGGTGTGCTTGGCTCTTGGAGTGGCGACACAAGCGGGCGGTGGAGATTGGAGTGGATGGAACCTTGCCTGTTTGGGAGGAGTGCACTTGCACGTTGGGAAGTTGAGGACTCGAGACTGAACCAGACTGGCCATTAACGTCTTCCCTGCTTCTTCCGCCAAATCACCTCACATCACTGTGTCAAGGTATGGGTCGTCGCCTTAACAGGAACAACAGTGTATAAAAATGCATGGCAGTCCTTTTCTCGGATATCCATTCAGATGAAGTTGTTTATATGATACTCAATTTACCTAGCCGTTGTGGTTGCCCAACAATGGGTACTCATCTCGTCCCAGCACATTACAGACACAAGTACCTTTTTTAAGCCCCAGACATGGAAGACAGCTCGTACAACTGAACAAGCTATTAACTGACACCATAGGCTGGGGATCAAGACATGTGCGGATGATGGACACCGGTCATTCATGGCGCTCGGCGAACACGCAATACTTGCTCAGTTCCTGGTTCGTGAACTTGCGGACCTGCTTAAGGGTGGAGATCTCACTTGCCATATTTGACTGCAGCCATCACGAGCCTCTCCCACTCCTGCCGCGATCGATTGCCACTTTCCTACTTTCTGTCTGGACCTAACAGCATGCCACCCTCGCACCTCGCGGTTCCTACCGTTCGAGGTTCAGGACCCCATGAACCGAATATCCAGACAATATATGATCCATCATGATCAGCAATGTATCTCGATAATCTAGCCTGTGAAGGGCCTCAATCTCGATCTTGCCAGCCTCTATTAAGAACAAGTCAGGCCGACATGCTGCGACTGGACGCAACGGCTATCCGTCTGACCATATCAGAGGTCAAACCCTATGGAAGACTTCATGAGCCCGAAACTCGTCGTAGACGAACTGACGCCGGCTCTCTAAGCATAACATCACCCAAAATGCCACTGGAATCGCCATTCGAACGGCTAGACTACTCACACACGGACCCGTCTAACAGATCGCCCAACCCCCTAAGACACGATGCCACCTCTATCCTCGAGCCATTCGAGATACATGATGGCGACAACGACGGCAAAACCGAAACAGCATCCAGCAGCAGAGTTGAAGAGACCACGACACTGACCACGGAGCAACACATTGACCCGGCGCCGAGTCCAGCCGTCTTGAGGCTGCCGCTTGCTCCGGCGTTCGCTGCAGTACCAAGGGTGGCATCATTCGAACAGTCCGGCACCGTGTGTTGGCATCTGGACCTTGTGATGAAGCGTGCAGCTAGCTAACCGGCGTTACCCAGGAGTTAGTCCGGGTCTCAAGAGACACCGAACCGAGCGAAGCAAGCCGCATCGCGCGACAAATACTTCAAGTCTCCACCAGACGGTCGGTAGCCGTCACATCGCAAGATGAATATACGGCGAATCAAATACCGACGATGAGAATATCATTGCGGCAACTGACCATCTACGATGACGCAGCCACGGCAACAGCCCAAACTCAGACACCGAGGCACCTGCCCGAAGCTCGACATCAAAGCTGGTTGTATGGGCCCTACACGGCACCGAGCACCAGGCCTCTTGCCTCAGAGCCATCCACTTCCGGTTCAAGGCCGCAGCGACGTCCTGCGGGAGCAACGAACCCGGGTGGGGTGGACGCCTCCGGACCTGTTGGGCTGTACGGCGACATGGAGAACTCGGATCAGTCGGTTCCATATAACGCAGGAATGCGGCGTTGACTTGCCAGTCACCAGTGGGCACGAGACGGACAAGAAGAGAGGCACGGCTTAGGATGGTGGAGAAAGACGAGAAGTTGGCAGCATGGGCTTGGCGGATAGCTGACCAGGGTCGGTATGGCTCAAAGTTATACATTCATAGGCTCATTGAAAGAATGGGTATTTGAGGGAGAACTGGGCAAAGGCATCAATAAACCAACCCTGAAGCAGAGTTCGGGGCGAGGGCGCGGGCAGCAGCTTATTATCAAAACACAGTAGTTAGGCTGCGCTGAAGGGCGTCATCACTGTTCACAAGTCGCTAGGGCCACCAGAGCGACACATTGATAATGGGCGACGGGTACATATTTAATGGAAGTGCAGCTTTACCGTGGTCTGGTAATCATTTCACTTCCTAGCTGGGGTGCCGCTCAGGCAAACAGAGACCATTTCGAGCCAGTCTGTGCTAATGTGACAAAACATTGCGAGACTGATGGGACAGGCTACCATTGCTGGGGAATCAGCAAGAGTGACGGGGGCAACGTGCGTACAGTTTTACACGCTCCACATCTTCCGAATACGGACGGATGAGGAATAGGCCACGGGAAGTCCATGGTAGAGAACCAGGCCGGTTAGGGATCGTTCCCCCGGTTCCGATTGCAGTGGTGTCCTGAGCGCGCCGACCTGGCAAGTTCCGTCCCGTCCTCCACTCGATCGCCGGCAGCATTGATTTCTCGAGCAAAATCTGATCAAATCAAGTACAACGATGAAGTGCGTGTTCCGGTCCGAAGCTTGAAAGGTACGTATACTTATCCTCGTTGCTGCGTCGAATCAGATGATTGATGCCTCACGACGGTGTTTCAAGCCTGATTAACCAGGTGTCAAATTGTAGCATTACATTACCTCAGTTACGGATCCCTCTAAGTCAGCTCAGATGATGGCCTTGCAAGTTCCGCCCGCCTTACGTACTTACCGAGTTGATCACTTGCAGCACGCAGATGGGTCGCTGATGTACATTGTAGTGTGGATGGGCTAGCAATGATGTGATGTGGTCAGTACGGCTTCCTATCCTAAATTGATGGGACGAGTTGCAAAACGGGGCGCGGGATGGGAAATGGGCAAGGGACGAGACGTGCGAGATGTGCGGGATGTACTTCTCTGCTCGGAGTGCTACGAATGCTCCTCAGGTTGCGAGTGAAAATGCAAGTTTGTTGGACGGGATGCAGGAGCTGTTGCTGCCGCTTAGCTTCGTTCCCCAATTCCCAGGCATTCAGGCCACCAACCGGCGAATGGATGTTCGGAGCCTCCAGTGTGCACCTATGGATCCAAGGCGCGACATTGACGACGACGACGGGCTGCAGCTATAGCAACTGCGGCGACCAGCCTGCCCAGCACTCCCAGCCCAACCTGATTTGGCAAGGACGATTAACGACATGGAGGGCCCCTGGACTTGAGCGCAAGGAGACATGACAGACGGGACAAGTGTTGCGGTACAGGCAGGGGATACAAAGAACACTGACAGACGCTAACTTAACAGCAATGGCTGGACCAGCGGGTGAGCATGCTGGTACCGTAAGCCTTCACATATTGTCCTGTAATCGATAAGTCTTCCCCACCACGTTCAAAGGTACTTCCTGATCATTCAGATAGGTAGAGATATTCCCGATCACCCTGCGCATGGTCACGACAAATACTTGATACGGTACGTACTTTTGCCTTGGACTCACACTCACCCATGCTCTCACACACTCCAGATGCACTTCCTTCCCTCGAGAGGCTCTCTCCGCAGCGACACACCCGCGCAACTGGCAAACTGGGGGTGGGAAGGCTCGAAAGACGGCGTTCCCCTTGTCTGCCGCCTGCCAACCTTTTTTGTCGTCCCTGTCCCGTACTTGCGTACCTTCTCTTTGCACGTACTGTCCTCGCATTTTCCTTCCGTCTGTCAATTGGCCTCTGTAGAAATACAAAAGGATAGCTCCTTCTGCTTCTACCCACACCTCGTTGACCCGTCCCTCTCCCTCCTTCCCCCTTACCGGTTCATCCATCCTCCTGCCTCCACGTCTGTTTCGTCTAGTCTCCTCTCTTGACAACTTCCTTCCTCCTACTTGGGAGCCTTTCTTCCACTTCGATTGATGGCCTCCACACCAGCTCATCCTCCCATTTACTGAGCAGGTGCTTCCACCGTTCATCGAGCACTTCCATACCTACATACATACTCCTACGTCCTACCATACTGGGTCTGCCACTGCCTTGCTGCCGTCCCGTCCTCTGTTCATCATCGCCCACTCTCTGGTCCTTTTAAACCGACGTCAGCAACCATCTATTCCATCCGGCCACAACACGACCATCCAGTCTGCGCATTGCCGCCCGTCGTCAGTCCTTGGGCAGCCAGCAATCACTAACACATCTTGACTTGTAGAGAAGCTACCTGAAGCTTGAAATCTGAACTTATTTTACACAGGTCTAACACTGCAGCCATGTCATCCTTCGGCCGGTCCTTCACTTCTGCCTCACCCGTGATGGCTCTCCCACCGCAGCCCGCCCATCAAGCGAGCTTCGACATGGAGTCGTACACACCCCAAGCCGCGCCTTTTGGCCAACCCTCCTTCCAACGCTGCGCAGCGCCCTCGGCAATGCCCGTCGGAAGCCTCCGAGTCGCTGGTCGCAAACGCTCGCGCGATGAGGCCGCTCCCAACCTCATAACGGACGAGCCTGAGCCGCACTCCGCCCCCAAAGAACCAGAGGAGGAGTGGGAATACGGCCCTGGTATGGTTCTCATCAAGAAAGGTGGCTACGTTGCGGACGCCAGTAGTCAATCTGGCACCTGGGTCGAGGAGAAAGCAGCCCAGGACAACGCCCGTAAAGCCCAGGATGCCATCACTCGTCTCCATGAACAGCAACATCGTCCATCCCTTCGCAGCAACAAGTCTCAACGCCTGACCCAGAACGACATGCCCAGTCTCCAAGCCACCATGCAGCCGGCAATCGTCTCCGCCCGCGAGACTCTTCCTCTCGAGAACTCGGCGCAACCCGTCGTCGACCAATTCACCCTACACCTTGGCATTGGCTGGAGACGCATTAGCGAGGATCAACACATTCAAGCTGCGGCACGTGGTTGGGCCCGATACATTGAGAATCATTACCCGGTGTCATCAGTCGTCATTCGACTAGAAAGCAAGGGACTTCAGTCATATCTCGTCGAGGCCACGGAAGGCTTCTTCCTATTTTCCGAGGACCTTCGTCAGGGCCGCCTCGTCAGCAGAGATGCGGAAGGCGCCATGACAAATCTTAAGTGCTTGCCTCCGGTCTTTGATGGCCAGGAGACTCTCCTCGCTACTGAGTCGCCGGCAGCAACCGAGCCAACCAACACGATGCCCGCCACGGAAGCCGACAGCCACATGGAGATGTAAAGCGCAAAATGCCAAACATGGCGGCGCGATCAGTTTCATTATTTTGTTCTTGGGGGAATCACACCACAAACCGGCAGGCTCTGGGGGAGGGGGGCGCATTTGTCATTTTTCATCAAGGGGCTCGCTTGGTAGGATCGGGCTCGATGGAATGAGCACATGTGTGTGTGCATCACGACAGGCACATGCAAGAAGGTTGGTCGGCGGAAAAGAATTTCTCTATCTGGGCGTATCGTTCACAGGAGGTAACCGTTATCGACCAGCCTGGTTCGTTTTTAGTCGCTCGTCGTTTGACCTCAACGGACTGAGAGTCCATCTGCGCTGCCCAGAGTGGCACTTGCTCGCAGTTCAATGTTATCAATACATTTTGATTATTATCCAAGTAAATGCAATTTACTACGTTGCCAGAGCGTCCAAGACCATTGCGAGACAAAACCTTGATGAGAACCCGCGGAAAGCCGAGTCAGGACGCACACTTGGACAGAATGAGACGCAGCGGACAGGCTTAGATTGGTAGGCGAAGGTGGTGAACTGGTGGTGGTGGTGCTGGTTCAAAGCCAGTGCGACATTCGAGACAGGCGAGATGACAAGTCAGCGCCAGAGCCGAATGGGCAGCAGAGCGTGAGTGTACGGGCTGTGAGTGAGATTTGAGTCGAGCATTAAGCATTCACCCCATGTTTGGATGTGAGACCTGGGGATAGTCACGATGGTGGAAAAACGGCAAGGTCGAGGTGTGCCCGGTTTTGCTAGGCCATTTTTGGCGAGTGGCTGGGCAGTTGGATTTGGTGGCTGTCGCGACGTCGGCTTCGTTTTGGACACGGAGGTTTTCGAAGTGCGGCCAAGCCATTGGTTGGCAGGTCAGTGTCTCGGAGGTTGATGAGGGAAATATGGGGCCCAAGGCGCACCGTGTGAGTGCGCGTAGCATGTGTGTGGGTGAAGTCATGGTGTGAATGTGAGATGCCGGCAATGAGCGGCCAATCACTGAGAGGGATTAGGCCTGTGCTGGGTCTCGCACGTCCGGAGGCCGAAAGCCAATAGGCAGTCGAGAACCACGGACGGAGGATACGGGTTCGGATCAAACGACTCTCCGCCAACCGAAAGAAGCCCACCTCAGCAAGATACTTCCCATCCCGTCCAGCCTCATTCACGTGACGAGGAAGTTCTAAGCGCGTATCCAGAAAAAGGGACAGATGCCGACACCGCCTGTTGCGGAACAGAACAATGAGAAATCAAGACATCGAGACTCGAGCAACTAAACGAAGTCGACAACGCCACCTGGAGCTTCGAGGCTACGTGATATTGTCGCCGACTCTGGTCGAAGATGCTTCGTTTCTTGTGAAGAAGAATCAAGACATTGACTGGCTCACGACCTTCTACGATGACCTTGGGTGTGTCAAATGACATTTGGTTCGAGCAAGCATCCAATCGAGTCCATACTCCGCCGATGTCGGTATTCGAAGGCACAATCTGACAGTCATAGGCAGTCGACGATTCCAAGGCAGTTCTGCGGGACGATAATTGAATGCATTTATTGGTCTACTGCTTGCACAATGATTACAATGTGGGGTAAGAGACGTTACGGTTCATTGGCTCTAACTCTAGCACCTTGGCTGCTAGGGTCAAATCCCTCTCGGACCTCTTCACCCCACGTCCAATCAAGTTCCAACTCTGTGCTGGTTGGCCGCTATCCTCGTGGTGCCCTGTTTCTGTCACAAGCCGGCGCAAGGTGAGTCGTTATGGACTCAAAGGTGGCCAAGGTGTGGATGTGTCGAGCCCGCCTTGCCAATATGTACCGTGATGCATGCCCCCTGCATCTCTCGCCTTTGTATGAGAAGAAATGGTTGGACGATGCTCAGGAGGAGGAGAGTGGGCTGCAACAATACAGGTTGCTACCGCTGTCCTATGGAGTGAAGTGAGCTTCATGAGGAAGCGACTCAGTTAGACATTGCGAGGCATTCTGTACTGTAACTCCCCTCAAGATATAGGTCAAGAGTGCGCCCACACTGTCCTTGTTCGACTGGTTGTCATAATAGCCTGTCATGCGCGTTCACGTCCACGTTCACGTCCACGTTCACGTCCACATCCAGCACATCATGTTTTCGGAGCAGCCGTTGCGCGCCCTGATCAAGCCGACTTTCCATTGTTGTTTGGTCGGGGTTGTTACTCTTCCTAGTCCAGCTCCCCTTCTTGTCTTACCTTTTCCTCTTTTCCTTTCCGAAGCTCGCATTGTAGGTTGCTCGTGACTTATTTGTCGCGGCTTCGCTTCCTATACCCCTGGTGCAAGTCTTGCTTGTTTCTTGTCTTGATTTTTCCAACTTAGGTTCGCTCGGCCTGGGGGTTTCGCCTTGATTACCTCACCTCGAGTCCCATTCGATCAACAAACCGACAAATCATACAACCTCCCTTTTCCTCCTCTCCTCTGCTCTACTCTACTTGCTCGAGGCTTCCCACTTCATCCTATCTATCTCGCCTCTTCTACAGCTCGCCCACCTCACCGTACCTCAGGTAGTTCACGGCTGCTTTTCTAGCTCTCATCCTCGCAGTTATTCTCTTGGCAGTTGCGCACGCACACTCCCCCCCCCGCGCATCGCGACACCAACAAATCTAACCGCCCGTCTTTTCCACCACATCACCCTGTCAGTTCCGACACACACCAACGACCTTATCTCGCTTTCCCCGCCTCGGCTCGATTCTGTCCATCCTGCCGCACGCTTCCTTTTGGTTTCTGCCCTCGCAGGATTGATACCCAACACCCCCCGACCAGACAGGCTGCCCAGCACACACAGTGTCCTTCTGTTGTTCAACGAGAAGATTCGGTCTCAACGTCAATCTCGAGCTCTCCGACAACTCCGCGCTTCTTGCGTCGCATCTGCGTCACAAAGCTGTCCGCTTGAAGGGGTTTATTGCGACGCGCTTCTCCATGTCCAAGCCGATGTAGGCTTGTCGTCCTTCCTCTGACCTCACGCAGCTTTGGTCTCGAGACGTCTTCTTCATGGTCTCGCAGCCCGACTCCGCGTCCTCCCTCACCCTGCGAGGCCCCTCCTCGGTCGTTTCGCGTTCCTCCCTCTCGCGCACGAAGCGATACAACAGGTCCCACGTTGGCGGCACGACCTACATACCCCAGAATGAGTTCCCCGTCTTCAGCAACTCGGGCGATGTCGAGATCATAGTTAAGGCTGGCAGCCATCAGAACCGCTACCTGCTGCATCGCCACACTCTCACCCGATGTTCGGGCTTTTTTGAAGCCAGCACGAGTTTCGAATGGTCTAAGCCAGTCTCCGACGGCGCCTTAGGTGATCTCGCCCGCATCAGCGACGGTTCCTCAGTCGACTCGTCGAACGCTCCAGCCTCAAGCCGGGCGCTGACTACGTCGTTCAACACCCGGAAACGATGGCGTTACGAGTTGGATCCAGGGAAGGGGGAGGGAGACATTCCAATGCTGGTACAGAAGGATGAGGATCGCTCCAAGAGCTCCGGCAGCCATTCTGGGTCTTTGTTCGGTTCCAGTGGCGCTGGCAACGGCAACCAACCCGTGCCTTTTACGCGAAGCAAAACGTCGGGCCATTCAAATTCCGAATCTTCCCACTCAAGCCACAGCTTTTTCCGCTCCGTAGCCAACTTGAGCCTTGTACCGGGCTCGACGGCCACAGCGACGGCCCAGTCACTCTCGCAGGCCGACCAGGATTTGCTGAGGGACTACGACAATCTTTTCCGCATTTTTTACAACTATTCTCCGGTGCTGGACGGCGTGAGCATTGCTGATGCCTACGTGCAATGCAAGTCACTCATTACTCTAGCGGACCTGTACGATGCGCTGGCCGTGGTCGGCCCCAGGGTTGATCATCACTTGCTTCAGTTCCAGTCGCGGCTCTGGAAGCAGATTGCCAAGTATCCAATCTCCTACCTTCGCCTCGGCTACCTTGCCCGTAGCAGGGTCATCTTCCAGGAGGCTCTGATCCATGTTGTTGGACAATGGCCGGCAGGAGAGCGCAGTCTACGTGCTGCTCTTCCCGACATAGTCCTCGACATTATTGAGGATAAAGTCGACGAGCTCGAGGAGAGTGTCAGCCGAATCGAGGGTCGCCTGTTCCGGCTGAACTTGATGACTGCCAGAGGCGAGCGTGTCACCCCCAATACATCCTACCTGGACTGGCTTGCGGTCAGTCTGTTTCGCCAGTGGCTAGCAGACAACACCAGCCCTCCACCTCCCGATAGGCGAATCCAAAATTCACGCGACGGCCGCAACGGGAACACGCAACAATTGGCACTCCCTGCGATTGTGCCGCCTTTGGCGGCGGTTGGTCGCACATATCGCACTCTCGGCGCTTCTTCGTCGGCTTACCTCGGTCACGACGAATGCAAACGGTTCCTGAAACTGACGCCCGAGCTATACAGCCGCGACAATCTGCGCCGCTTCGAGAAGCGCATAGACGAACTCAAGTCGATGGCTCGCGACATTGTGCGGCCACTGATGGGAAGTGGTCTTGAACTGGACATGAGCAGCGGGAGAACGTCTGATGGAATTGGCTACCTCACATGCGTAACGGTGGGTGATCGTGATCTCCCCTGGCATGTCGAGCATTGACATGACGGAAAGCCATGAAAACCCGTTGGCTACGGCTGCAGGACGAGATCAAGAAGCATGCTGGTTATTCTTCCGACTGATGATACACGAAACTACCGGTGTGGTCTATTTTTTATTTTTATTTTTGAAACGCGAACGGACATAGCCTTGGATACCCCTTGATGAGCCCGTGTCCCTTGTTGGCACTCTGCAAGAAGCTTGCGCTTGGCAGGCGTAGCACTAGACTTCAAATATAATCTACTGTTTATTTCTCCAGAGAGAGAAAGAAATACATTTGATTGCTTTGGTGGTAGTGCAGGGTATCATTCTTCTTCTTCTCCCGTCAGGTCTATGATGGAAACCTCGCTTTGCCTCCACACCGACTTCGTCGATCGCTTAAAGGATGTTGTCTTCGTCCCATGATCCTCTTCCTCCTCACTCATCTCAACTACTTTGAAAAACCCGCCGACACTCTTCCGGGGCACCATCATATTCTTTGCCAGTCCCGAAGTGCCAGTCTTGGACGTCATCGGAAAGCTATCATCGTAATCTTTCCCAGTTGCCGAAGGTTGGTAATCCGGGACATACTTGAGCTAACCTTTTCGTGACAGATGGAGCTCGATTTATCGGTCTGATTGGCGCTAACATACGTTTGCGAGCCATTCCCTCTCCGAGACTTTTGCCAAGCCCGAGTCTCCTCATGAACTGGCTGTTTCGGAGAACTTGTGATAAAGGAATCCATACGCGTTTGTTTCATGGATCGTTTGCTTCGGGACGGAGTGCTGGGAAGCGCCGGGGATGTCCTTCTCGTCGGCCGTGGCTTGCCAGAGTCTTGACTACGCAAGAGTGCCGGTTGTCTAGGTGGCATGGAAGGTTTAGAGGGCTCAGATAGATTGTAGAGGCAAGCGTCGTCAGGTCCAGACAAGTCTATGATGTGCTGAGGCGACAGTGGACTCAACGGCGAACAAGAAGGCGCAGGCGACGCGCACATGGGGCTAGATGACAACATAATCGGCTCTGCGGGTTGTTGAGACTTGGTGATCCTAGGCATATGTTGTGAGCCAGCGTATGCCCAGGGGTTTCTGTGCCCGATTGATTCTGCGGCGGCCGTCGCTTTCCCCTTGGATCTGGATTGCTTACTTCGATTAACTGCACCTTGCAATGGGCTCGGTAGTTGCGAAGATGCGGAGTCAGAGGCGGAGGCAGACGGGCGTTTCGGTGAGCTAGGACTGCGGAGCATTGGCCTGGCGAGCGGTGGTGGTTGAATGTCGCTATTGTCCAGGCGCTATCCTGCAATGTTGCGCTGGGTCTTGTAGTCGTGCTCTTGGTGATTTGTACCCACTTGTCAAGAACGCCCGCTTCGTGCGGTGCGGCCTTGGTAGACTTCTTGCTGACCTTTCTAGCCTTGGCTGCCTTGCTCGATGCTCGAGGCAGAGCCTTGGCGCGCTGCTTCTCCTCCCAGTCTTCTACCGTCAGAGGCGCGGTCAGCTTGACAAGAGATTCTGGGAGCCAGATTAATTCGGCGGCGGTCGGATCAAAAGTGCTCTTTGATCTGGTTTTGCCGCTCGCTGTCTCGACACCGCCTTCGATAGCTGCCTCAAAGTCGTCATCGCTGTTGAGTGCTAGGCCTTGACGGTCAAAGGATGCGACTTCGTCCAACTCCTGTGACAAATCCAACCCGACTATATCGGCTGGGACGTGGGCCACGCGCAGCTCTTGTATCCCATCGGTACTGTGATGGCTTCGTCTCCCAGTGATTCGTTGAATCATTTCCGACTCCTCCTGCTCGGTTTCCTCTGCCGTTTGGCTGTATGACCGGTTGGAGATGTGTCTTTCCAATAACTTGTGTACCAGCAAGCCAGGGGATATAACCCGGATGAGCTTCACAGCACCAATCTTGTTCGTCCAGTCAAACGTCTCTTCGACGAAACATCGGAGGCCTTGCACATCTATTGGTCGACCCCAGTCGACGCCCGTCTTCAACTTGCTAACGGTGGCGGTATTCGAGACGACCGGATGGGTGTAATGCCTCAGCACTTGCCGGCTCGGAAACTCGTCCGGAATGGACAGCGCCTTGTGCCGTACTCTAAAGAAGCCATTCTCGTTGGTACGAAGCTCATGTCGCAACGTCATCCTCCAATCCTCGAACTGGGCGTCATCGTCACTTTTCAGACGACACAGCGATTTACCAAACCCAGCCTTTGCCGCCTCGCAAGCCAGCTTGACACCACAGCCGGGTACACCCTCAGGGATGTAGTCGCCTCCGCTCATCAGTGCAACCAGAACCATACCCTCACGATCTAGGCCGGTTCCGGCGGACAGCAAATTATCGACGTCGTACATGCTGACATGCGTTGGTGTCTTGGCCCCGCGGGTTCCCTCTGCCGTCCAATTTCGAAGTGTTCGAGTGCAGCCGAACATAATCGTGTCTACATCCTCGCTCAGAACGGCGTCGACAATGCCCTGCTGCTGGAAGAGAGCACATTCTGCCTCTGCTTCGCCAGGCGCATCATGGACGGGAAACCCGAATAGGCGGATGGCCCTCTTTGCCATGGCTGTGGCGACGCCATCTCCTCTACCTGATCGCCTGTTGCGCTTAAATGCCGGTTTGTGAGGGCCATCAAATATGAAAATGGGTTGTATTCCAAGACTGAGAAGTCGCACCAGGCGATAAAATAAAGTCCTGATGGCAGGATTCGCCCCACCTAAAGAAGACATCAGCTCTGTAATTAAGCAGTATCGAGTCATTGGCTAACCTCGAGCAGCCTGGGTCTGAAACTGCCAGATGGCGATATCAATGGCGATACGTAATGGCCTGCCTGAACTCTCAAGTTTCTCCGTGGCCAACTTGGCGAGAGATATCCTCTGGCCCGAGCCAAGTTCACGATAGATCCTATTAACGGAAGGTGAGCGGGGGCCCTCTGGGGGTGTGTGAATCGGACATGGGGAATTTAATGATACCCTTTGATTCCCATTGCAAGTCTGTATATTTTTAAGCTCCCAGTGACTGCCAAAATCCCGCGCCAGCGATGGATTGTTCGTTGCAGAGTGCTGTTCAAGAAGGCGAGCGGGCGAAGGGTTCGTGGCGGGTTGCGTCAACGATTCTCAACCCGCATGTAGAGCCGAGCTAAATGAAGTAATGTCCAAGCCAGAGGTAGTGAGACGTTTCCGCTGCTTTGCTATGAGTTGATCATTATATTCGGCGCTTCTTACTGAGCTTTGCTCATAAAAACGTCTCGATGGCACAGTCGAGAGCGCGTGTCTTGTGAACCGTCGCAGGCCAGAGAGGTGGATGTGGCTGGTAGGAGGCTGGTTACTCTGGCTACAACTCCGATTGTTGACTTTCAGGGTTAGACGAGACAACATAAGTTGCCTTAGCGGGTTAATCGGAAGTGTGCAACACTCGGGCTATCCTGGTCAGCCACCCACCCACCTGCATGTAGAGATCCACAGCGCCTCGCCTTTTTCATTCACCGCTCACCTTGCCTTGAAGCTCCAGAACGTTTCGTGGCACGTCTGCCCGCAGCTGGGATTATCACACTGGGCTTCCAACTGCGAATACTCGCACGCGTTTCGACCTACCGACCTACAGCCAATGACATACCAGTATTTACACTCGTAAGAGACCCGTCCTCTTTAAGACAATCACGCTGTCGCCAATCCCGCCGTGGAGTAGTCGGATGAGCAGTGACCGTCAATTGGATTTGTCAACGGCGAACCAGAGCAGAAGGAAACGCGCAAAGCATGGTCTGCTAGGCCCAAAGAGCAACGCTCCCAACTTGACCTCAGCTGCCTAAGCTGCTGCCACCTCCGACATGTCGTCCACCGCAGCCCCGAGCCTCCCCCATCGATCCATTGCCAACATCCGGACCGAGACCGGCTCAAGTACCGGCGGTCCTGCGAGTCCGCACACGCCTTCCCGCAACATCTCGTCCACCTTTGGCTCTCCCTCCAGCCTACGCGCCGAAGATGACAACATCGTCATAGAGCTGGGCTCTCGCTTGATCAAACTTGGATTTGCCGGGGAACCTACACCCAAAGCAGTGCTGTCACTCGGTCCCGAGCAACTACGCCGCGTCGGCGATTTCCGCAGTTGGGATCCAGATCACAAGGACGATTGGAGGCGGCGCCCAACGGGCAAGACCTGGGGGGTGGACCATGAGCTCTGGCAGTATGATGCACGGACTGTGGACTTGGGACTCGTTGAGGATAAAATAGACCGAGCTATTCGCGAAGCGTTGAACAAGTACGTCCGTCCTCCTTCAACATGCCAGTTCGTCGCACTTTACTAATATGTGTCATGCAGGTTCCTGCTCATCGACTCGCGACCCCGCAAGACGTCGCTCGTTCTTTCCTCGTCCATTCCTCTACCGTTGCTCTCCGCCATTCTCGACGTCCTCTTCCATCGATTTCAGGCACCGACAATATCCCTCATGTCCTCTGCAGTAATGTCCACCGTGGGAGCAGGCACTCGGTCGGCATTGGTGGTGGATCTTGGCTGGGCCGAAACTATTGTGACAAGTGTCTACGAATATCGCGAAATTCGCACAACAAGAACGATTCGTGCAGGCAAGATGTTGGTCAATGAGACCCATAACCTCTTGCAGGACGCGCTCTCGGGAACACCCGCTCATTCGCAGAGAACACGTCGTGAAAGAGAGCAGGGCCAACATTCTCTGAGCTTCGAAGAGTGCGAGGAGGTCGCCTGCCGTCTTGTTTGGTGTCGTCAACTCGACCGGAGCGATCTTCCCAGCTTTGGGAAGCGGCAGCAGCAACCCCAGGAAGAAGCCCTGCCTACTGTCGAGGAGCAAGACGAGTCCGCGCCGTCCTCTCCAGTTGTTCGACAAGATCCAACAAACAATGTCGACGTTCTGCTTCAGTCTGTAGACCCGGTTGAGAACCTGACTCTGCCCTTCCAACTACTGTCCGAGCCGTGCGAAAACACATATTTTGCGCCGCAATACTCGCGTAGTAGCTTCGACGACGAGGAGCTTCCCATTCATCACCTTCTCTACCAGCACCTTGTCCAGCTACCTATCGATGCCCGGGCAGTCTGCATGTCCCGCATCATTTTCATTGGCGGTTGCTCCAGAGTCGTTGGTCTCAGACGCAGAATATTCGATGAGCTGTCGAAGCTGGTACACGAACGAGGATGGATCCCGTGCAAGGGCGCGCACCGCAGCAATACAAGACGAACACATTGCTCAGGAGGGCCGCCAGTAGACAGGCTAGTGACAGCCCGACGGAGGTTGAGTCCCCCGCCAAGGAGACAGGGGAGCCAAGCGCCGTAGATGAAGACGCCCCTCGCAGCGCGGCTGATGTCATTGAGGTTTCTTTGAAGAAGCGAGACGGTCATCATCCAAATATTCGGGGTACCCTGCGACCTCTTGGATCGCTTGGGCCTTGGGGAGGGGCTAGTTTGGCCTGCCAGCTGAAGGTTGTGGCTATGGCCAATGTTGATCGCGAGGTATGGCTCCAACAAGGAGTTAACGGGGCTTCACGGCCGAACGAAGTCGATGTCAAGATCCAGCAGCGTCAGAGCATGGGGCCCGGTGGGTTGATGCGAGGAGCCGGCGGCCTTGCGAGTTGGACTCTAGGAGTATGGGGGACCTACTGAAACAATGGACCGGCAATAAGGTAGGGAGGGTTAATGGTTTGGCTGGCATGAGAAGACGCGTTGAGTTGAGTTTGTAGCAACGTCACGGCAATGATACCCCAGGAACATGGCAGCCTTGAATACAAAGAATGAATGGACAGCCAGAGTGCCTGTGACACATGTTTCTCTGCTTTTCTATGCCTTCATTATGTGATGGCTGAGCGAGTGTCGTTCAATTGTTGTCACCCAGTGTATGGGAGTTGGATTGCATTAAACGGGTGAGCGGACCCTACTTATATCCCTGTAAACGGTTTATACAAACATCACCTTTCACTCCAGCTCATCTCATCCAAACTCGTTCTGAACGGGGGCATTGAGATACTCTCACACATAACCGCAATCACTTGGTAATCGATCGCCGAGATGGGGAGAGATCCAACATGTTTCTTTCGCCACTCACTATGGGCGGCAAGGCCTCTGCTGCATCCTTTGCCCTCGCCACGCCTCGTTAACCGCTTCGCATCTCATCGTTGCGCCTTTGCCGACGTCAAGCGGCCGTCGACGGCGCCGAAACCAATCATTGACATCCGGCATATGAGGGAGAACCCGGAGCTCTACGAGCAAAATTGCATCGACCGCAACTACGCCGCCCAGAGTAAGAGCCCCGCCCGCATCAACGAACTTTTTGCACAATGGCAGGCCCTGCAGAAGGACAGCCGCACCGTCCGCGAGCGGTCTAACCTCCTGCGGCGCCAGATCGCCAACCCGGCCTCGAGCCGCGACGACGCCGAATTCGTCAATATCAGAAAGATGTCGCGGGAGGAGCTGCTCGAGGAGGCGCGCGTGCTCAAGCAAAAGCTCGCGGCTGTGGAGCAGAAGGAGGCTCGGCTCGTTGAGGATATGGAGGCGCTGGCCCTGGGCATCCCCAACCTCACTAGCGAAGCAACCCCCGTCGGCGACGAGCCGCAGCTGCTGAGCTACATTAATGAGCACCCGGCCGAGACCCCCAGTGCTTCGGACAAGGTATGGCGGTCCCACGTCCACATCGGCTCCGAGCTCGGCCTGCTCGACTTCGCCGCCGCCGGCAACACCTCCGGCTGGGGGTGGTACTACCTCCTCGACGAGGCCGCCCAGCTGGAGCAGGCTCTCATCCAGTACGCCCTCGCCGTTGCCACAAGACACGGCTGGCGTCAGGTCGCCCCGCCCAGCGTCGTCTACAGCCACATCGCCTCGGCCTGCGGCTATCAGCCACGAGACCAAAACGGCGAGCAGCAGATCTACACCCTCGCACAGCCTCAAGCCGACGCGGATCGCGGCAAGCCAGAGCTCTCTCTTGCCGGCACATCGGAGATCCCCTTGGCAGGCATGAAGGCCGACACGACCCTCGATGCCTCCGAGCTCCCCATGAAGCGCGTCGCTGTCTCGCGCTGCTACCGCGCAGAAGCCGGGGCTCGCGGCGCGAGTACAAAGGGCCTGTACCGCGTGCATGAGTTTACCAAAGTCGAAATGTTCGCCTGGACGCCGCCCGACGCCGACGACACGATCGACGTCTTCGAGGAGATGCTCGACATCCAAACCGAGATCCTCAGCTCCCTGGGCCTGCACTGCCGTGTTCTCGAGATGCCCACCGCCGACCTCGGCGCCTCGGCCGTGCGCAAGTGCGACATTGAGGCTTTCTTTCCGTCCCGCCAGCAGCAGAATGACGGCTGGGGTGAAGTCACCTCGACCAGCATCTGCACTGACTACCAGACGCGGCGGCTCGCCACACGGGCCAAAATTGACGGCAAGCTCACGTTCCCCTGGACGGTGAACGGTACTGCGCTCGCGGTCCCGCGTGTGCTGGCTGCTCTTCTGGAAGCGGGCTGGGACGAGAAGGAAATGTCCGTCTCGATTCCGGTCTGCTTGCAACCGTGGATGGACGGAAAGGAGAAGATTGTTCGGAAGACTATTTCATAATGATGGTTCAGGGCTGCTCATGTTGACACATAACGAACCCTTTATTTTGTAAGAACGCTCCTATTCACTATCTCGGACACGACGAGCACTGGCTCTGTACATCTGGTGCGTCTTGAAAACGGAGACTGAAATACCAAGGCGTACTGTAGCAAGTTCACCGTGGCACGTGTACGATACGGTTTTTACTCCTGTATTTTACTACTAATCTCAACAACACACTGTTTGCAATCTAAAATCATTGACTGGGCTCATCCTGGTGCTACCGATTACAGAAACAGAGAAAGGAAACCGCTTCACTCCAATTTTTGATACAATCTGTCGTGAACACCAACTGCCGCCGGAGCGAGCAAAGTCTTACATTATTCAGTACTCATCAATGGCTTATGTGAAAGCTTTCCGTCTCGATATCATTAATCTCGCCATTTCAGGCCGTTTCTCCGTACACCGCGACCTCGTTATTGAGAGTCTCTTGGCTGAGGTCGGAGCCAATATCGGAGCTCACGTTGGAGCTGACATTGGAGCTCACGACGCTTTCCGTCCACTCGCTCTGCAGATCACTCTGTAGGTCGCTCTGATTGTCATCGTAGTAGTCCGAGTAATCCCCGTCGCCGGTGTAGTTGTCGGTGCTCTCCGTGACGACTGTCGTGCCACGGCTGCCACGACTGACCCGACTGCCGTGACTGCTACGACGCAAGGTTTCGGTGTCGCTAGGATCATCACCACTTACCAGAGACTCGGTGACGTCTATCAGGTCTTCACGAGACGCCAGTGCCGGACTCGGCATGTTCTCCTCCTCGGTCTCTTTCAATGACATGTTCTCCTTGTCGAGGTCCCCGTAACCCTTGGTGAAGCCACCCGCCCAACTAGACTTTCGGTGGCCTTTGGCGCCAGCAGTCCTTACACTTTGGCTGCGCTGGACACCGCCAGTCGGGACGTTGTTTGTGATCTGGCTGAGTGACAGGATGCGGCGTGCGGTGCCCGTCTGGGTTGGTGGCTTCAGAGTCCGTTTCGCAGAGAGAGCCAAGTTGACAGCTGGCGATGCAGGCTTCTCAGGGGACCCGTTCTCCTGGCCCGGCTTCTGCTCTCTGACACGTTTGCGGCTCATAGCGTCACGGCCCTTTGTCGCCTTTGACATTAGGAGGACTCGGGAATGATCCATGACACCTTCCAAGATACGGCGTTCCAAACCTTCAGCACGGGTTTCCATGTCGTGGAGTTCATCCCGACGAATGTGCAGAGCGGTCTCAAGGGACGAGACGTCAGCTGTTAGCCGCGTCTTCTGGCGGATGAGACTCTCTTGCTCCGTGCGCAGTCCAAGAACGGAGGCCCTGAGCCTCTCTTCTTCCTTCTTGAGATCCACCAGGTTGGACTCGATCTGCTCTTTGAGAGTCAATTTCCGCTCCAGATCAAGTGTGATTTCCTGCAGGGCCTGCTCCCGGTCGTCCTCCTCTTCTTCAATTTTCTTGGTCTGTTTGGAGAGGAAGAGAGAGATGTCTGCGGCCGTTTGGATGACTTGTTGATGGACCTTCTCAAGCGTGTCGAGCTGGGAGAATGCCTTTTCGGCAGCGTGAGTGTGGTCAACAAGCTCGTCCAGCTTCCCATGTACGGCCGCGTCGTTGTACTTTTCCGTGGGTATCAACGCTTGTTGCTCGGCAAGCTTGTCGAGTTTCTCCTGGACCACCGCGTCGTCGTATTTCTCGGTCAGGATCAACGACTGCTGTTCTG